>JAYMSW010003206.1:0-12546 GCA_036897725.1 Erodium texanum | reverse complement strand
TGTCATTTGACATATGTGCTATTTCTTTTCCGGAAGAAAAAATATGTCCACCAATTTTAAGTCAATCACTTTTGTGTATTGCTATTTATCATGTTGATTAATTCAACCTTATCTTATCCTTTTTAATTTCTTCCAGTGAACTGAACTCTCTTAGACTCTTACCTTCCTTGATTAAAAAAGAAACAAAAAAACTCTCTGGCTTTTCCTATGGGTCTGTTGATGTCACACATGTTTAGAGCACCCTGCACAAATTTCTCTCGAATTATTTTAATTGATGGAATTCTTTATTAGAACTTTATTAATTACAACCATTTCATTTTCTTTTGGCATGTAAATAGATAGTGCCGTATTTTATTATATATTAACTGTTAAAAATTATATATAAACCTGTAAAGGCATATAGTAACGATATTATACACTTTGATAAGTATAACAATCTTTACGAAACATATATATGAGTATAGTTCGAGACTGCTTACCGATATAGAAAACTATCACATTACAATTACAACATCGTATAATTGTCAAGATAATAATTCCCAATTATAACAAATAAATACAATATACACACACTAATCATACTCTCAACCTAGAAAGGAAATAATCTCCCTTTACCACTGTGATAACAACAATATTATTAGAGAACCAACTTAATTAAAAGGTTAACCATGATAGTTGAAGACCCCATTATATTTTTATACTCTAACATGCGCTCGATTCGAACTCGTGTCTGTGAGGTGCCGGCTCTGATACCATATTAAGAAATCAACACAACTAAAAACTTAAGCGGATAGTTGAAGACTCTATTATATTATTATATTCTAACAAATACTAATCATTAGTTTTTGTCTATAAATAAATAAAAAAACTTAGTCGATGATAATAATATTACAAACTACAACATTCGTACTCATCTGAGAATTATATTTGTTTCTTTGGACCAATAAAGTCTCATTGCATTTCTTTTTAGTCTCATGGCATTTGATTTACAAGGGTAAGAGGGAATTTGGTATCACTACGTCCAAATATATAAAAATATATGCGTATATATAACACAGTGTTTATGATATGATGATATATCATATATCCAATAAGAAGGATAATTGAGTATTTTTTTTTTAGTGGTGGATGTATATCAAGAAATACCAAAAACCAGTGAATGTGTAAGGAAAAGATTAGTCAAAAGTAGATTCCAAATCATGCCATCTTTTCGATTATATAACTACTATTGCCTCAAAAGCTGCCCACAGTGTTGAAAAAATACGAATGAGACGAGCTATTGGATCTGACACTGAACCAAAACCCTAATTCTTTTCTTGAAATCATTACATGTAGAATCAGAATTCTATTCCATTTCACTTTGGGCCCGTTCTTTGAAGCCCAGACCACTTTCTTAGATCTAACAATTTCAACTGGCCCATATATCAATACAATGTGTTCACATTTACAAGTCTGGACTACATAGATAAGCCCACATAATATAGAAATCTTTTCTGTCATTATCCTGTATATTTATTGTCACGTGGCCAGCACGTGAAATATTCATTACTATTTTTGTTATTTCGAACCAAGAATGCACCAACTATACAACCTCAAATATGATGTTTTTATGTCATTATCTCTACCTTTAATACTTGTGCAAGTAGTGTGGTTCGTTTTCTATCTAGTCATTTTTTAATAGAAAATCGATCCAAAAAAAAAAAAAAACGAGAATAAATTGATACTAAATTAAAATTACAACATTTCTAGTTTTTGGTTATTCTGAATTCTTTTTGTGGTTTTGTTTTGCTCACCCATTTTGCAACTTTCTAAGGTTCAATTCACTTTATATGTTAGAAAATTAACCAAATCAATTTTTTGTCACATGATAATTTTTTTTTGGCAAGATGGGATGTGTGAGAAAAATATTTTTTTTATTTTGTTATAATGTATTATATATATATATATATTTTTTGAAAATAGTGAAGATGATGACACATAAAATAAATCACGAAATATCAATTTTATAAAAGTAAAACCAAAGAAATATTCACTATCTTTGAACTAAAAATAGAGGATAATCCTCTATTAATGATCACAAAATTTAGTACGACCGAGATACGCGTGAAATAAGTTTAATCCAAAATGTAGGAAAGTCGTTAGTTTAAAATTAGGATAAACTTTAGTTTATCCAAAAATTATCCACATTTTATCCCAATCATCCCTCTTTCCCGGTCAAAACCTGTTTAAATAAAGGCCAAAATGACAAATCCAATAAATGCGTTTTATTTTGAGTGATTGTGTGAAATCAATCTGCAGAGTGAAAGAGCCTTCGTTTTGTGCAGAAGGAGAAGAAGAAGACGAGAAATGTTGAAACACGAAGATCTTCCGGTGCCGGTGTACTCATCGCTCGAACCAGTGTACGGAAACGGATCGGAGCTCGAAGAAGCGCGGCTTCGTTTCGATAATTTCAAGTCCAAGTTTCTTCAAGTCTTCGCCCACCCTCCTCACGCCTTCGCTAGATCTCCAGGTCACCTCTCGTTAATCTCTGTGAAAATCGGTTTAGTTCGGTTCGAATTTTACGTGATCTGTGTTTTGATTACTGAGAATCCGTTTGGAATTTGATTCTGAATTTTGATTCGCTTCTTTACACATTTCCTCAGCACCAGTAACTGAGAATTGGTTGGAGTATGAACTGTATTTTTAATTTCTGTGTATGTGATTTCAAGTTTTCTGATGAAAATGAAACAAGTATATGATAATTGTATGCACATTTTGGCACTTCTCATTGCTTACTCTATACTTTATTTTGATTTGATAGTTTTGGTCCTTCAAGGAGGGTTTTAACTTCAATCTAGTACTTATTGTTGTGTTGATGATTTTATGGAGGATTTTGGAGTTGAGCTCAGAAGGTTGATTGATATTGTGGTTACAGGAAGAGTGAACTTGATTGGAGAACACATTGACTATGAAGGATACTCAGTTTTACCTATGGCTATAGGCCAAGACACAATCATTGCGATCCGGAAGCGTGATGTGAATGAGAAACAAAAACTTCTGCGAATTGCTAATGTTAATGAGAAGTATAGCATGTGTACATATCCTGCTGATCCTGCACAGGTACATTATCTTTCTTTTTTTTGTTGTATATTTGAGATAATGTTTGTATATCTATGTTTGGGAAATAAGAAAAAATTGCTTCAATCATTTGTACTCTGTTCATTATTCAGTTAGCTTTCTGTGTTTGTATATCTAAGATAATGTTTATGAATTAAGAATTATTACAGTAACAAGTTGACAATATATTTAATGTATTAGCTAGCTACTTCTCCGAAAGAGGTTGACCTGAAATACATTGCCTATTGTGCAGGAAATTGACTTGAAGAATCACAGGTGGGGCCATTATTTTATTTGTGGGTAAGAAAAATTGTCTGCAATATTTGTCATATCCCCTCATTGGGTTGCTACGTTGATTATAAAAAAAAAAAGTTTCTTAGTGCAATATGCAAAGTTCTTTGAAGTTCATCTAGTAAGAAGACAGTATAAGCTCTAAGTGATGTTATATATTCTTATGTTTCCCTGAATGTCCCCATTACATTAATTTTGCTAGAATCACTTTACTTTAGGGACTTCAGCTTCATATTTCCAGTTCCCATTTGCACTGGTTTTGAGTTCACATTCCTTGGTGGGTGCCTCATATTTTTGCAATACTTGATCTTGATTTCATTTGATCATATATTACCTATTTTAACTTTACTATCAGCAGAAACTAATAGTTTGTTGGGTCAGGTATAAAGGATTTTATGAATATGCTGCATCAAAAGGAATCAATGTTGGTGAGCCAGTTGGCCTTGATGTTCTTGTTGATGGAACAGTTCCTACAGGTAACAATATTTTTGATGCTGTACTGGAAGTCATGTGTCAGTTATATTTTATGAGTGCTGCAAGGGAGTATTTTTCTATGTAATGATTCTCAAACTTTGCCAGCTAATTCAATTGTTTCACTCTAGGGTCTGGGCTATCAAGTTCCGCAGCATTTGTTTGCTCTGCCACTATTGCTATAATGGCTGCTTTTGATATTGGCTTTCCAAAGGTATACTGCAAATTCTTATTCTTTTTGGTTTGTGGATTCTTATTCTTTTTAAAAAATACATGAAAAATCAAAAGGAACAGTTAGTATCATCATAAAAATTCTGACCTTCATTTTAGGTTTCTCTCAGTTTTACTGAGCACCAAGTAGATCCAAACAAAATTTATATTTTTGAATGCGAAAGTAGATAACCCTTGTGTACCTTATTGTGGAATGGATGCAAATTGTCTTTTACTGAAGTTATTTCTAGCAACCCAAGTTTAACTTGCCTTTTGGTAGTAGATGTCATACCATAGTATACTATGTTGATGTTCAGCAAAACAAAAGCATGGTCATTGAAATGTGATTTACATTTGGTTTTTCACCCCTTCTTATGCATGTAATTATTTTATGATATTCCTCTATCAGCATAATTTATTTAGGCTATGTTGATTATCCATAGCTAGCTCATGGGTCATGAATGTCAAGCATGACTGAGATTTGGCTTTTAATGAGTAGAGTACTATGCTCGTAATTCCGACCAAAAATATATGTAGTGAATAATAACAACTTTTAGAGGGTTATGATTGTCCATGACTGGATACATATTTTATTTAATAGATACGTATCCTGTTTGGTTCAATTTATGATTAATATGTTTCTCCCTCAACAGAAAGAACTTGCACAACTTACATGTGACTGTGAGAGACATATCGGAACACAGTCGGGTGGAATGGACCAGGTTAGACTTACTATGCTTTATAATCATAAAATAATTTCCGCTTTTCCTGAATTATTTGTTCAGAATTTGAATAAACACAATTCTTTTATATATGCTGGAATTGCCTCCAAAAATGTTCCTTTCTATTTCTAAACTTCCCGCAGAAGGATCTTTGCAATGGCTTATGTCATTTGTGCAGCTAGTGTTTTTCTGCTCACCTGCATACACAAACTATCGTACCATTGCAAACTTTGTTACTATACTTCATGATGACATACCTGAGTTATATAGTTCTGAGTCATAGGTTTGTCCTAATGCTTTTGAACTACTTGACCTATTATTTCTTATATTGTTTCACCTGATAGGCAATCTCTGTCATGGCAAAATCTGGATATGCGGAACTGATTGATTTCAATCCTATTTGCGCGACTGATGTGCAACTTCCTGCTGGGGGCACTTTTGTGATAGCTCATTCTCTAGCGGAATCTCAGAAAGCAGCTACAGCTGCAACAAATTACAATAATCGAGTTGCTGAATGCAGACTTGCTGCTGTAAGTTCCTTTGGGCCTTATATACGCTCACTTGTGGGTTCTGTTATTCTTTCTGAAATGCCCCTATCTTTTGTCTGTTCTGTGATATTTTGAACTCATGCAATTCGCAGTTGAAAGAATTTGGTATTGTTGAGCTAGAGACTGTCCCCAATCAGGATGTAAACTGTTTTTCTTCAAATCTTCAGAGTTATAAACTAGAGTTCACCTTTTCCAATTGGGTTGTGTGATTTTATATCATGATATGTCTACTTTGTGTGTGTGTAAATACATGAAGAAAAAAATATTTTAGCCTCCACGACTTTACATCTTTCTGCTATGCAATATATTTTGTACAAATTCAGTTCTATGAATCTCATCTTTCTTTTTCGCAGATTGTACTCGGTATAGAGCTGGGAATGAAGCCAAAAGAGGCAATAGCAGAAGTGCAAACTCTTTCTGATGTGGAGAGTTTATGTATAACATTTGCCGGCAACTTTGGCTCTTCTGACCCTGTTGTTGCTGTAAAGGTATTTAGCTCTTTATTTGGTCAAGTAATTCCCTTTGTACTTTCTTATTCTATGTAAATAATTCCCCTCATACACATAAATTAAGTATTATTAATTGATTCTCTATAGCATATCAATTTATATCTTGCCTCTTCTCTAGGAATTTTTGCAGGAGAAACCATATACAGCTGATGATATTGAGAAAATCACCAAGGAACGTTTGACAACAATCTTCAGCAATTCTCCTTCTTCTTTGGATGTGCTAAAAGTTGCCAAGCATTTTAAGTTATATCAGGTATTACTTACTCTAGGCTTGGATTTCAAGATGAGGACAAGTTCTAATTATGATAACGAACTTAGTTGCATGTCCATCTTGACTGAATGTGTGTAGCAAAATTATTTTTACATATTCAAGGCAGTTTCAATCCTATTGTAATCCCTTTCAAGCAGTATTGTTAACATTGACCAACTGTTGTTTTCCAGAGGGCCTCCCATGTGTACTCGGAAGCTAAACGAGTATATGACTTCAAGGACACTGTGTCATCAAAATTGAGGTGAGTCATATCCGTACTAGGCTGAATGTTTTCCCATATTTATATGGCACTTCCCTCATAGTTTCTCATGTGAGCAGTTTGATTGGTTCATTGTGTTAGTAGAAAGCTTTGTTAAAGTTAACTAGTTGCAAAACATTCTATGATCATGATTTTAGCTATGCTCAAGCTCTAACTTTAATCATCTGCTAGACAGGGTTATTTGCAAATGCAATAAATTAAAAATGTTGCATGTATCTGATAGAGTAATTATTTTTTGCAGCGAGGAGGACATACTAAAGAAGCTCGGCGCTCTTATGAATGAGAGCCACCATAGCTGTAGTGTCTTATACGAGTGCAGGTAAAACTCTATGGCCCCTCTCTTCAATAGATGTGCAGATAGCCAAAACACTCACCTAAATCCTTAATAAAGAAAAATCACATGAAAAAAAGACTGCAAAGAAGCTATATAAAAGACTTTGCTAAAAGAAAAGGTTCAGAATACGTTGTTTTGTGCACAATTCTGAGAAGGATTATGGTTTACACGTTTTAAGTTTTGGAAACAAAAAAAATGTGTGTTTTTTCTTATATGAAAGAGATTGTATTGATTTGTGTCTTGCCCTTGTAAATAGTTGCATGGAATTGGAAGAACTTGTGGAGATATGCCGGGAAAGCGGTGCCCTTGGCGCAAGACTAACTGGAGCTGGATGGGGCGGATGTGCAGTGGCCTTAGTGAAAGAAAATATAGTCCCAAAGTTTATCCTTAATTTAAAGGTCAGTGACTTGATGATATTTGATCAAACAAACAAAAAGGAAATAAACACTCTTTATTGCCCGCATAAAACATTAATTCTGATTGCGTGTGTAACAGGAACGGTTCTACCAATCAAGGATTGATAAAGGGGTGATCGATAAGAATGAGCTCGGACTCTACATATTTGCCTCCAAGCCCTCAAGTGGTGCTGCCATCTTCGAGTTTTAGTCCCAGTCCTAATTGTGTACAGGGTCATTAGATGGGCCACTGAATAAAAACGTGGTGTATTGTGTAAATAAATAAGCTTTCTAAAATTGTTAGCAGTAATGTTAAATTTCCTGAAAACTTGTAAATCCTAATCCTTATTGTGCGTGCATATCATATAGGACTATAAATCCTAATCATGGGAGGATTAGGATTATGAAGCATTATATAAATGCTGAGAGCAATACTGTTGTTTTGTAGAATATGATGATATCAGAAGATGGAGGTGTGATAGTGAAGATGGAAGGTGAAATGTCCTTCAAATTCATGCTACACGAGTTAGGCCCCGAGGAAGTGCCTAATGGCGATCTTCATCATCCTCGACCCCATCCATCATCACCTCTTCCATCGAGCAGGCCCTGATGGTGATCTTCAACAGGTCGCCAAAAGGTATTTCATATTCAAACCCAACGAGTTTTCAAGGTATTACCTTGTTCACTACTTCGGGAGTGGAATAACCCAACAAGTCATTGATAAGTATATAGAACCATTTTTTTGCTCTGAACATTCTGTTCAGCAAATTTGTAATTTCAGTTCTAGTTCCATTGGATATTTCTACATCCACAGAATGTATCATATTCAGATGACATGCCTGTTGGGCCAACGAAAAAGGAGTGTATTCAAGGCTTGTTGAGCTTCAAGTGGAACTTTTTGGCCGAGTGCTTTATTGCTAACGAGTGCACGATTTGCTTGGAGGGTCTTGCAGAGGGAGACCAAGTTAAGGCCATGCCTTGTTGGCATTGCTTTCACACAGATTGCCTCGTCCCTTGGCTCAATACCGGTAACATGTGTCCTACTTGTCGCTTTTATCTGCCTACTGACCCTGTCTCCTATTCTGATTTTGAGATTAGTTCTGAATCTTCTGATTCTGACACTGAGATGGGTTGAGATTTATTTGCCATGTCAAGTGTTAACTCTTTTTTTTTTTTTTCCTGACTGTTTATTATCTTTATTCCACGTTCTCCGATTTGTTACCAAGATTAGCAATCTAATTCTAAAAGTCAATGAACTGTTGATTGAGTGACCATTTCTTTCAGCTTTGAAGTGCTCGAAATCAAGTCTTTGAAAGGAACTAGGCATGGGCACTTCAGTGCACTTCTACTGTAATTTATAAGACAGATGTGAATAAGATCATGTTTCTATTATTAAGTGAGTATCTGTCGATTTAAAATAATTGAAGAAGACACGTGAATGCAATTATATTGTCGCTTCCAAATCAAGTCATCGGACCTTAGGCTGAGGGTATCATGCATGAATTATAATCTTAAGATCTCAACTGGGGTCGCACTTCCATTGCCTATGTTTCATCACAAAGGAACAAATCATTTATTTTGATGATCCCACCTAAACAGATCATGCGATTTGGTGGTCCTACAATTATAAACTCGTATATATTATAAATAAAATTAAATAAAAAGATATAAGAGTATATCTGATTTTCAACATTAATATTTTAATGGAAAAACCAGACCTGATATATTGACTGTTAAGCATGATTTCAATTGAAATTTATACAACAATTTCTTCTTCACTCAATAGTAATTAGTGTAATACTTATTTTCTTGTGTATGTATTCATATGATATGTCTTGGCTGGTTCGATCCTCGGGAACAAACCGGCAAAACAAGTCATATAAGATAAGACTTATTCGTTTTGAATTTTCTATTCTTGTCGTTTGTTGTCAAATTTAGCTATGTTAGTTATGGAACAAGTACTTTTTTTTATATAGCAAACTCTTTAATCTTCACCTTTTCATTCTAATTAGGTTGTTATTAATTAAACAAGGAACAAAACATGCATTAACAAAACTCAAAAAAAAAAATCTACTTATACCTGGATGATTAAGTGTTTGGATTCAAATTAATTTGGTGATAAAAAATCAGAAACCTTAATATTACTGAAACCAATTCTTCCAAGAACCGCAAACACATAGAAAGGGATGAATCATTCTAATTATAGTGATCTTAGTGTGATGCTATCAAAGTTATCGTGTTTGAGATTAGAAATTTGAATCTTAATATATCACTTGTTTGAAAACAAATGAAAACTAGATTAAGGATTAACTTTTACTTAACCTAAACTACAAATTAACTACAATCAAATTAGAAAGTGCCAATAAAATATCCATATGGTGAGAGTAGTGTTAGCCTATAACTTTCTAAACGTGAATCATACCGGTAGTAATTATGATTTATAATTTTATATTTATACATCACATTTAAAAGTCACAACTTTACTTTATCAAAAAAAAAAATCACAACTTTACATTATAAAGTCCAGTTTATAACGATAACATTATAATATGAGTTAAATGATAAAAAACAAAAAAAACAATTTAATTTCACGTTTTTCACCCCACCCTCGACAATAACCTCTCCTTTTTTCTTTTCTTTTTTTGAAAATCAATGTGACACTTAGTTCAATAATTTTTGTTCAAATAATAAACATTAAATTATACTCATTAAAATAATAAAATGCAAGGTTCAATTAAAAAAGAAGCTAAACCAAAAGAAAAAGACTAGAGAGTGAAAAATGTGAAGAGGCATGTGTCGGTGAAGGTTCATGCTCTTGACAACATCTCAATCCTCATTTTCTTTCTCATGTATTAATACGATCCGTTTTCAACTTCTTTCTATGCCGTTTCTTCTTCCTTCTCTTTCTCCGTCTCGCCACATCGCCTAGAATCGTCCGCAGACTCGGTCTCTGCCCTTCGGCCGAATCGGATCTGGAGTTTCTTCACTCTATCTGCAAGGTATAATTGCTTTTTATATCAATTTCTATTCTGGGTTTCCATTTCTTGCTCATACTTAACTCATCTATGTGTGTGATTACACTGCATTTCGAAGCTATTAAGGGCTCTGATCGCTTTTCCCGTTTCCTTCATCTTCTGGGGTTGATTTGATTTCCCAGTTGTGTACTTCTCCAGTTCTCTTGTCACTTTTGTTTTTGCGGTGATTTTTGTCCTTTTCTTCATTGTCAAGGCTTTCTGGTTCCTTCTCGTTTTGATTTTAAGCTCTTATACCTATTTTGAAGCCACATTGATGGTTTCTCCTGATTTGCTACATGCCATTTTTAGATTTTTGTGTTTTCCAATGATGGGTTATTGATGCATTCTGTTTGTTTTTATTAAATGCAGGGTATTGGTTTTGTATTTTGTCTGGTTGATTGATCAGTGAAGAAGTTACTGTATCTGGTGTTTTTGTTTGGGTTGTGACTTAAACTGGGGAGTATTTGTTGCTCCTTGAAGTTAGATTCATTTCTAGGGGCAATTTGTTATGAACTCTGATATAATTAGTAAAGATGCAGTTTTGCAATTTTGGTTGACTCCTTAAATAGAATTTTTGGTTCTATTTATTGATTTTTGTTTTTGTTTTTTAAGCATTTGGATTTTGGGGATAAAAGGAAATAATTTGGGTTCATAATGGATCATTCAGTTCCTAGAGCGAGAGATTTTGAAATTGATCTTGAAAAGGGTGGAGCTTATGGTGAAGAAGAGTTAAGCTATAACACTGTTTCATGTGTCAAAAAGAACTCAAAAACTCTGTTTGTGAACATATGTGGCGGGTTTGTTGATGGGCAAATGAAAGTTGATGATGGGTTTTGCTTGTGCACCACCACCTCCAATGGTGTTTCCATGGAGAATGTTGAGGCAGCAGAGATGAAGGTTGAGGGAACAGAGAATGTGAACTCTGCAGAGAAGAAGAAGCTTAAAAAGACAAACAATAAGAAAGCTCCCAAGCCTCCCCGACCTCCCAAGGGCCCGACATTGGATGAAGCTGATAAGAAACTAATAAGAGGGATTGCTGAACTTGCCATGCTTAAGCGTGCAAGGATTGAGCGAATGAAGGATTTGAAGAAGATGCAAGCTGTGAAGTCACCACCGTCATCAAATAGTAACCTATTTGCCATGGTGTTCACTATCATCTTTTTCGTAATGATACTCTTTCAAGGTAATAGTTTCTTGTCAAATGCCATTTTGAACTATCCATAACATGTTTCTACACAATCCATTATTTTCTTATGATTGTTTAGTGTTGTCTTAGTAAGTTATCCAAGTTATCAGCTAACGGGTTTTCTATAAAAAAAAATAGTAATAATATAGATTTCATAACTTCCATATTCGTAATCTTATAATCTTGTGTTTGCAGGAGTTTCATCAAGAACAAGCCGATCTTCGGGTTCTTTGCCAGGAGGATTGCAGGATAAAATTATTTCAGCTCAGTACTATGGGAATCAATCTCCAAATGACTTACATGGACACGCTTCTGGTTCTCCCTAGTATGTTTTTTTTTTTCTTTCCATTGAACACAAATATTTTGTTCTAGCTTTCATGCTTTTCTGGGTTAGTTCGCTAAAAAAAGTTAAACTCATCTCTGCTGTTTTGTTACTTGGCAGTTCAGTAGAGCAAGTGGCTGGTTCATCTTATCCCCAAGAAAGGCTTCAAAGATTTATCAGATGAAATGACAATGATATATACATATAGGTTCAGGTCGAGTCCTCGTAGCTGTGACTATTTTTTGTACACAGGCCCTTCTCAATCTAAAGTTATATATCTCAGTGTGTGTGTATAGCAATGTATCAGAATCAGAGAATGAGTTGAGTAATTGTAGTGTGTTTTGTACACATGCAGTAAAAATATGAGATGAATTGTACATTTACTAAAAATATATATATATATATATATGTTGTCTGAACCTATTACTTTAGCCAAATATCCCCAAATAGTTAGATTTCTTGTAGGAATCACAATCCTCATGCGTGTAGATACGATCCTCTGTATGATCATGATCCATCCCGCTTGATTCCATGATATCATTTATGGATCATCATGAACTGAACTGTTTAAATTAATAAACTAAAAACCTAACAGCTACTTCAAGAGATCTCAAATTCATATTCTGATAATTATATCATTGAAAAATCATGAAATTATCAAAGCTCAACCCGTTTAAAAGCTTGATCTGATACCCTAAAGAAGACTCATACTTATTGTTTAAACTGATTTATTACATTTTTTTAGACCTGAGTTTCTAACTGAAATTAACTCATGTTCTATGAAGCTATAACAAAACATACATTATAAACACCACCACAACAATGCTTACATCATCATCTCCACAAGCCTCACGTGTTCAGCAACGCTCCCACAATGGCGGCCGCCCCGTCCCCCATTCCCTGCCCCTCCCCGCGCCT
>JAYMSW010003205.1:0-12548 GCA_036897725.1 Erodium texanum | reverse complement strand
TGATTAACTGTTGTATAGGTAGATTGTAGAAGAGAAGGCCATCAGGGGTGCCTTAGTAATACATCATTGAGCGAAATTGACGAATTTTTTTGACTTATGATTTCATTTTTTCTAACAAACCACTGATTTCATTTTGTCATGGGGAATAAATGAGTTCGATTATATCAATGTTATGCAGACTATGTATTAAACATTATGGCTATGATAACTATTGTCTTGGTAATACTTCGTTTCCCCTTGATTTTCATTAATTTTATTATCAACCCTTGATTTTTGTAATTAATACCTCTAGCTATTAATAACTTAGCACCTTGCCGGTTGGTGCTTATCATGGTTTGATGACAATGCGAATTCAATTGCTTTGAAGCTTAATCAGATAGAGTTTTTGATCTTCAAGTCTTTTGTTTTTCGTGCATTAGATATTTTGCTTTAGAAAATGTTGACCACTTTGCATTATAATAGACCTTAGAGAAGCCTTTGCTATGCTGTAATACATGTGGATCAGATGGAAGACAGTGGGAACACTTGAAACTATACCTCTCTACATGCTCGGGTAGAACCCGAGGAGCACAAGGTGAGAGTGAAACATATCTATTAACAAGAACAGAGAAATGAAGTTGTTCAAAATAAAGCAGTGTAATGGTAATGTGATTGGAGGGGTTGCTCCTGATTACAACCAGGGTGTTGGAAAGGTTGTGGGTGAAGATCAGGTAATCTATATCTATTATATATATAAAGTAAAACTGAGGTTCCCACGCTTGAGAAGATTTGCATCTTTGCTTGCCAGATTGATGTATTGGCTTAATTGGCTATGAATCTTCATTTCCAATCTAATAGAAATTTATGTTCTCTTGTGATCCCACCTTCAGTCCATGTCATCGTTTTTGGTTATATGTTTGATTTTACTCAAGGTTTAATAAAGGAATTGAGCGATTTTCTAACTGATTTTGATGACTGTAGATGGAGACAAAGGTTGCATATGAAGGATGGATGGTTTGGTATGGGTGTCATTCATAAACATGAGGTACTTACTCCGTGCTTGAGATACGGCTGTTGGTGTACCACAAGAAAAAGCCTCAAAATAATCAGGTTAAGTAGAAAATAGGGAATGCGATTTTTGTGATTGATAAAAGTAATGACATCTTGCATAAAAGAGCATTGGTTTTGTAGAAGTTTATGCTACTAAACGGAAGGAAACAGTTGGAGAGTTTATGTCCATTTGAATCGTTTGATTTGTTATTAGCCTTCATCAGCCACCGTGTTTACTGTTGAATTGTGAAGTTACAGCCAAAGATGAAAGACAAAGCTTATTGCATGTCAAGTGTTTGTGGATTGTACACTTAGTAGGTAAATAAATCATCTTCAAGAAAAACTAATTCTATAAAAAAAAATGGTCGTCTAGTCCTTGATAATTCTATACTGATACCAAAATAATGGCATTTAAAACATGCACATATGGGTCGCATTGGATGTAGAGGTTGTTAATGAAAATGGATGATGAACGGGATGCACTACGGGAGTGTCGTAAAATTTTCCGATCAATGATCCTCTTCACAAAATACACTGAATTAGTTGTGACTAAGGGATGCATTACCATAGGTGATGGCCATTGGCGCCCTAAAGTCCCAAATAATATTGAAAGGTTCAGTGAACTAAATTAGTCTTTGGTTGAATATATTCCTGCAGCAACCTACAAAATTCAAATTTTTAGCATTTGTTTAAACTTATGAATGTGCACCTGCATTTATGTATCACATCTAATTTTTTTTAGTATTATAACACACTAAACTTTATATGTGTTCTAACATTGATTGTAATATTTGTCATGTACCGTATCCTGTTGGTTTATTATCATTAAACTAAAGTTATCGTATTATTCTTCTCAGTTTGTACGTGGTTGACAATTTTGATACGTGACCAGATGAGTTAGAGAATATAAGCAGCATTAGCTATTTTGTTTGTTTTTATACGTTGCGGATAATATTTGTAACCGTCCAAGAAAGGTTAAGTAAACCCGTTCATTAAGTCATTTCATTATATTATTTTATTTTTTCAACTCAACTACTCAGTCAATACAACATAACGCAAACTTAATATTTGTATGTTACTACCTTTGTATGCTGCAGTATACTGCAACTTTTATGAAAATATGAAATTGTAATTCAAATACATAAAGTATGGATCACAGGTTCTCGCGTAACGCGAGTCTACACTAGTTACCATTAAAATGAAAAAAAAAGACCATTAAAATTAACCCAGCCTTAGTTTTAAATTTTATCAATAAATAAATAAATAAAAATAGGTGTTACTGAATCTACCGATAAATATCTGAAACTAAGCTGAGGGGGTCCTAGGCCTTTTCTCTTTCAAACGCAACCCACCTTTCTCTCTCAACCCCTCCCTTTCTTCACCGATAAGCTCAGAGGAGTCTCCACGGACTCGCTTCATCTCCGATCTCACCTCCTTCGTCTTCGTCGTAGTTTATGAGGTACCTCTGTCTCTCCTTCTCTGTGTTTCTAATCTCTTACTCCCAATAGATCCGTTTCTGTGTTGTAGCGGAGCACGAAAAAAAATCGTGTTTGCCTTTCTAATCGGTTAATGGTGTTGAAAACCTCTTATTGTATGGGTTTTGATTCTTGTTTTGTTTATAAGTTTGTGAAAGTGCTTGTGATATGGTGTTGTTGTTGCTTAGTTAGGGTTCCAGATCCAATCAAGGGATGTTTTTACTTTTTCACTGATTTAGGCTTTTCTTTATCATTTTGATTCTTTTATTTGTTTGGTCTGTTTCCTTTATCTGCATTTTGGACTTGGCTGAGTTAAATGAGGTGACAAAAAGTTTGAAGCTTTGAGTTTGTTTGCATGGCCAGTTAGCATATTGTTTAATTTATTATCTTTAATTTATTCTTTATTTGCTTTGAGGAGTTTTTTTTTATTTGGCTCTCTTTGCAATTGGCATTATTACCTTTAGTTGCTAATGCCTTTCTGTTCTGTTGTAACTTCAGCTCAAAGGAGAAACCCACTCTCGGGTATGTTTCCATCCTTTCTAGCTTACTTTACATGCCACTATATATATTGTTGGTTTGGTTGCTATTGGCTTGTTTTATTGGAGAATTTTTTTTTTCTTTTTCTGTTAACTATGATGGAGAAGATAAGGCAATGTAGTTTTGTATTAAATAATAATTTTTAAAGCAAGCAGCATTCTGGCACTTGCATTGTTTTTGTTGATGTCAATGAGGAAGTATGACTCTGCACCTAGTTGTAAGGGCCTAATTACCTAGTGGTGGCCTGACTGTGAATTCTTTGTGCCTGAAGTCTGAGTAGAGGACTCAGTACATTTGTACTGTGCAGGACGTAAGATTTTATTTTTCTTGATGTTTTAGATCTTTGTCAGTGTCAGTGAAAGGTGAGTGACGTTAGTTTGGTAATCAATTTTCTTTGATAAATTAATGTAAATAAATTCTGAGTCAGTGAAATAAATGTGACTTGTTGACGCATGATATCAAAGTGCACTAGAGATATGTTACATGAAGAATGAATATTGGATGACTATTTTTGCACCCTTATTTTATTGTATCTGAAGACAGTCACTAAACATGCGTGAATAGAAATAAAGATGTCAGATGTGGATGTTAAATAGTGAATTATGGAACTCTTTTGTGATAAGTTGAGCAACTAAGGTATTATTGCTGCACAGTAAATTGTTTATTGAAAAGGGATTTTGTGAAGAGAGAAAAGATGTGATTTTGTAGATAGAGAAGACAGGTAGCAGTTTTGTAAATTAGCTAATTGGCAAGAGAGTGCTTTATTTCATTTGAAGGAGTGCATTCTATTTATGCCTTTTAGAGAAGGAAAATAACAAGTGATTGTTTCACCGTTCTAATACTTTTGATCTTGATATGGGTCAGTCAATTCATGGTTAATTTTGTACTACGGTTTATAATTTATGTTGTGTGGTAATTTGTGCATGTGATTTATAAAGGTCTGTTATCCTGTACCCTCGGAGCACTTTTTAGAACACTGTCCATGCAAGATGAACAAAAATAAATCAATTGATGTTTAATATGTGGATAATAGTGCCTCGTGCTTTGAGAATGATTTATACAGTTGCTTTTGTTGCGTTATCTCATGCGTCACATACAGTAGATGGTTGAGACTATAGTGTGTATTTTCAGATACTTCTTGCACAGTTTTTTTTGAAGGCACATAACTCCATCTGTCTTCTAACACTATTGTTTTACATGTATAGTGGTGCGCGGATCAAGACCCGCAAACGGAATATTGCAGCTCCTCTGGACCCTGCAGCCTTCGCAGATGCAGTGGTCCAGATTTATTTGGATAATGCTGGTGATCTGGTAATTTGATCCATGACTTGATTATCTATCATCTGCATGATATGTTACATGTTTTTCTGGCTCTTTCTAACCTATCATATTCATGCAGGAACTTGTTGCAAAGAGCCTTGAATCTTCAGACCTTAACTTCTCTAGATACGGCGACACCTTCTTTGAGGCAAGTTTTTTGAAACTTTAAGTACTTGAAATTGTGTGAGTGGATCTTTCGAAGAAAAGGTAAGCTTTAGTTCTTAGGTTTGAGGAAACTAGATCTAGGAGTTCACATTTTTATGGCACTATAAAAAAAGAGAGAGTGTACTCTATTCAACTGGATTTTCTCTTGTAGGCTGGGCCAAATAGCATAACAAGTGTCCATAGATAGTTAGCTTCTCATATGAAGATGTAATGTTGTTCCCTGGATTAGTTATGCTGCCATCCATGTTCTTGCATTCACAATCCCTCCATTTTCTTCTCTTCTCTCATCACATCATCAATGTTTGATACATTGCTCGAATATTTTTATATTTAATGATACCAGCCTTATCAAATACTGAATTGAACTGTACCATCAATTTGCTTTTAGACATCAAAATTCATAATTTGCTTTCAAAGTATGGTTTACTTTCCCAATCTTATTACATTTGTTTATTATCGGTTGTGTTCTCGGGTGAATGCAAGTTACTTTGACCTTGACTTGAACATAAGTTATCCAATAGAATAGCTAAACAAAATGTGTCATAAAGCCTAATATTTGTTGGGTACTCGTAATCCTTCTTGGTCAGTGCATTTGGTTGAATCCTGGAATTCTATTGGTGGTGTAAGATTTAATCTAGGATGCAAATGCAGGTTGTTTTCACTGGAGGCCGAACACAACCCGGCACAACTAAATCTGATGAGGGGGAGCGACACTCTTACTCTATAATTGATTGTGAGCCTAAACGTGAGCTGATTTTGCCATCTGTAATCTACATACAGAAGATTTTGCGGCGTAGGCCATTCCTCATAAAGAATCTTGAAAATGTCATGCGAAGATTCCTCCAGTCATTGGAGCTCTTTGAGGAAAATGAGAGAAAGAAGTTGGCTATTTTCACAGCACTGGCTTTCTCCCAGAAGCTCTCTGGGCTTCCACCGGAGACAGTGTTCCAGCCACTACTCAAGGACAATCTTGTGGGCAAAGGGGTAGTTCTGTCATTCATTACTGACTTCTTTAAGGAGTATCTGGTTGATAACAGCCTTGATGATTTGATCTCCATCCTGAAACGGGGTAAAGTGGAGGACAATCTACTCGTGTTTTTTCCATCTGCTAAGCGCTCAGCTGAAGGCTTCTCTGAGCATTTCACGTGAGTATATATATTTCAACTACATTTTTTTAGTTCTGGTACATTACTAGTTTGCTTCTGAATTATATAACATGAAAGATAGGAAATTGCATTTCGTTTTTTAACATTTCTTAAAGGAGTGGATTCTATCTTTAGCTTTGACTGTCCCTTTCTAGGTCAAGTACTACACAGGAGGAGGACTTGCTACCTCTCTGTATCATTGTTTAATTATCATATAATCTAGTCATCTCACCAATTATGGTCAGGATTTACAATGTAGTATGAAATGAGATGCTTATAATTGTTTTCTCTCATAGAATATTAGGATAATCTCACAAGAGTACGCTAAACTTGTCACCTTTCTCGCCTAACTATACTGACCCGACCTTTAAATTTTCTCACTCAGCTACACCTAACCTTCAAATTTTCTCACAAAAATACTCCACCAATATAAGGAACTTGGGCAAAATTTATTGTAGTAGTGGCGTGTTTTTGAAAATATGTAAATTAATGAAGGGCATTTTTGAGGATTATTGCCTAAATAGTGTGAATTGTGAAAATTTGAAAGTTGAGTGAGAAAATTTAAAAGTCAGTGTAGCTAAGTGAGAAAAGTCACAAGTTTAGTGTACTTTTATGAGATTATCCTTGGAATATTTATAGATTGTGTTTGGCTTTTATTATGCATGTTTGGACATGTGTAAAACTAGTGTTCTTGCTTATGTGTAAATAATATTAACTTCCCAATTTGCAGCAAGGAAGGCTTGGTATCATTAGTTGAGTACAATGACAAGAAACAATTTGAGGTGAAACTGAAGGAGATGAAGTCTGCTCTGACAACCCAAATAGCAGAGGAAACTGAAATTTCTGAAGTTATAGAGAACGTGAAGCAACGTGTCAAAGATGCAAAATTACCAGAAATTGAGGTTGTGAGGATGCTGTGGGATGTTATAATGGATGCTGTTCAATGGTCCGGTAAGAACCAGCCGCAAAATGCCAATTCTGCCCTCCGTCAGGTATGCAAAATCACAATTTCATGTATATACATGTATTTGTATATAAAGTTTTGGGCTGAACTCGGATTTGCCTTAACAGGTAAAAACATGGGCTAAGCTGCTGAACACATTCTGCACCAGTGGGAAGCTCGAGCTGGAGCTCATGTATAAGGTTCAAGTTCAATGCTACGAGGACACTAAGCTCATGAAGGTGTTCCCTGAGATTGTGAGGTCTCTCTATGACCTTGATGTGCTTGCAGAAGACACCATTCTGCATTGGTTCCGCAAAGGAACAAACCCCAAGGGCAGGTACGTAAATCTACTTTTACCAACGGACCTTCTCGTCAATCTCAATAGACGCTTGATAGATGCTTTTCTCTTTCAGGCAAACCTTTGTGAAGGCCCTAGAGCCCTTCGTGAACTGGCTGGAAGAGGCTGAGGAAGAAGAGTGATATCAGTTACTGATTGCTTCATTCCCTGCTATCTTGCTAGCCTTTTATATTACTGAGATGCATTTGACTCGTTCAATTTCCCTTTTTTCCCTATGAACAAGCCATGTGTGTGTGGCTTGCTGATGAATGTTACTCGATGACTTTAAGGTGTTTTTATTACGTGCAATAATCGATGCTACGATGTTGTTGCTTCTTATCTTTGAGATTTGTTCATGCATCTTTTAATGGCTTGTATGCATCTCTCTGGACTACTGGTTTTTGTGGTTTTGCTTTGCTGAGATGTGAGACTATGAATTAATATGCAAACTATAACCTATTGTTATTGGGCTTAGCCCACAATCATGAGGCCCAATCCACCATGGTGAAAAACATCATTTTACAATCACAAGAAAGGGGAAATGAAATCTAAACCCCCAATTTGGTTGAGAAACCTAATTAAATCCTAATAGATGAAGTAAAGATCTTAAAGTTTCTTTCGAGGCTTCTTAGATAAAGTTCCAAGAGATTCCTAGTTTTGGAACTTCTTGATTCACTTCAAAATGAGGTGGATGGTCTCCAAAGTTCCACAAAAACTTGTCGATTCGACTCATTCAAAAGCTCGAAGAAATAAATTAAAAAAAAGTTCAAACTTCTTATATAACCAGGTGTGTGATACATATATTTTTTCGATATGGAACTCTAACATCCCTCTCACGTACAGGTTAGGTTATTCATTATTAGACTCAACATATGGGTAGTAAAACTTTGACCCAGTATAACTTCATGTTCGAAGTGGGTAGGACTCTAGCAAGCTATTAGAGTCTGATTCATCTTCACTTATACTCTGCTTTGTTATTATGTTTGGAGTCAAAGCCTGACGGATGCTCCACGTATCAAGTTCGATACCCTATCCAACTTGAACCGAGGAAATGCTAGAATCCGATTTTGTTTTTGGTTGAATAATATATATCCTTTTTTTTTTCGGAAACATAGAGAATAGTATATTTAAAATTAACAAGAATCTTCTTTTCCCCTCGTGTCTCAATTGAACAATTTGCAAAAAAACAAAAAAGAAGAAGGTGGCAACTTGATCATACTTATGTGGTTGATTTGGTTCCAAAAGTCTCTTTGAAATAGATGCATTGAAATGAAAATGACCCGACCGTGTAGTTGGTTAAATTGACTAGAAATTAAGTGGAGGCCATAAAAATTTAAAAGGTTGCAATTTGTATGTCAAAAGTGTACAAATATGAATCTCACATGTTTATATAGCTATAGGTCAATTCGTCTGATCGAACCTTTTTTCTTATTATCTGTTATTATTTAGGTACGACAATGATCGATAATTATTACAAAACGTTATACCGTATTGTTTTAGTTATGTTAAAAAAATAATAACTATTATCTAATATATGTAATTTTATATTTTTATATATAAAAAATTATTGATACATTTTAGAATAATAAATAGTTCTATTTTATATGTGAAAATCATTTCATTCTCACAATCAAGTTATTACTTGATCTGTATTTTTTTTTTTATCATTGTACTCATTTGTACACAAAGAGACCTTTTTGATGAATTCATGTTGTCCTTCAAAAATTAATGACCCAAACATCGTTGTAC
Organism: Erodium texanum; assembly: GCA_036897725.1. Classification (NCBI taxonomy): domain Eukaryota; kingdom Viridiplantae; phylum Streptophyta; class Magnoliopsida; order Geraniales; family Geraniaceae; genus Erodium; species Erodium texanum. The sequence goes on along the minus strand of JAYMSW010003205.1, from coordinate 3,848 downwards.
ATATCTACCTTTCTTGGTCACCACCTTCTTTTCTCATTCTACTATTCTTTTTCTCCAACTAACGCAATTTTGGAATCAAATGATGAATTTCACTTCAAAACCATTGAGTTTTGCTATTGTGTTACATTAATTTTTACATGTTATAAGTTTTGTATGACGTTATACGTTACAACATATAAAAATCGAGTAATCAGTCTTTTCTAATTATAAAACATGATATTACATCACGTCCTTATGTCTAAGACATTACGTGATCTAAATTATTATTGAGCTCATAAGTCATAGGAGATCGAACATTGCATTTTTATGAGATGATGTTCGCTTTAATTAACAAGACAACCCTAATAAATAGTTGTTAAAAAAATTAACATGCATGCCTTTTTTTTTGAACGAAAACTTGCCGCCAATGTTATATATTTCCGTATATATACACGACAAACTGTTGATTAGACCCGGCAAGGGTCCTTACAACACCAAGTCTGGGTAATAGAATCTTCGCAACCCTAATCGAACGACCTCTTTCGATTTTAAATTAAAGTTTAAGTGTACATGGGTCAAATTCAATATTCAGTTATAAGTAATAGAAAGAGTGTCAAAGTCTCGTATACAAATAAAAATAATAGTGTAATAATAAGACTCAAATTCAATTTGTCAATTTAAAATTTTAAATGTATCATAAATTAATATAATATTAATATAATAATAATATATATACACGAGGTTTCAAATCAATTAGTTGAAATATAAGCATCAAAGTGTTGGAGAAGGAAGGAACAAAACCCAAACCATATGGAGCATCCACAATAAATATATATTTGAGAGAAGATCACATCACAATCGTATCTCTAATTAGTAATTAGCCAACTAATCCTGACCCTCCATCTTGATGGCTGCTTTTGAGCGTTGACTTTTCCTATTCCCATTCCATTCTCCAGTCCTTGGTTGGTCAACACCTTTATCTATAAATTACTGATTAAAGTTGACCAAGCCCTCTATGGTCAATATCAGGAGGAAAAAAAAACAATTAAGGGTATAGAACAAAACATCTTTGACCAGCTCAAAACCAGAAGATAATAAATTAAAAAATCTCTTTTCTCTTCATTCAATAAATCTAATAGAACTATATATATGTAGAAATTAGTATGTTTTACTATGGCTTTGAACATATATATGACAATTTTGAATTAAGTTTATTTGTTATAAGAATTTAATTCGATTTGAGATCATTATAATTTAGGGAAAACTATATAAAACATCAGTGAATTAACCTGTCTTTTTGAAAAATATCGGTGTTTTTAGTTTGACAGCAAAAACTAACGGTGAACATATTTTCCTTCTACAAACTGACTAACATTGTTAGTTTTGTTATAAAATGATCATTCTACCCCCCTCTCCGATTTAAGAGTAGGGTTTTAGGGTTTGTTTTGAGAGAAATGGTAGTTTTAGGGTTCGCATTTAATTAGAGGGTAGTGTAGGGTTCGTTATTTAGGGTTTGAATAGTTTAAGGTTTACTTTCGGATAGGGGTATTTTAAGGATTTCAAAACAAATTGTCTGAAAACTGTCAAATTCAACGGATTGCAAACGGAAAAATTCTTCACCAATACATTTTGCTGAACACTTAAAACGACCAATACTTTTTTAACATATATGTTTCAACACCGTTAAAAAGTGAACTTAACCCTATAATTTATTACTTGTAGAATTCATCAAGTCTGACACATGTACCTTGTTAACTTCACTCACGTGTTTTTCAATTTATATACTACATTTTAATTGTGAAATTGGACCTAACTAACGTACATTCCGATCTCAATTAAAATTTATTGCAATGTGACAATTCATACCAAGATTGTGATGCATAGGAAGAGGAAAGCAAACCAGATCCATGGTTCATTGGTTGCAAGCTTGACCATTTTAGAGTCTAAAAATTGGAGATGAAGGACCCACCTCTGCTACATCAGTGATTCAACATTAATTGTTAGTACTATCAAAATTGGATCGCCGCACCATGTTTATGTATAATATTCGGTCCGATTTAATTGTTAGACGATATGTAAACTATAATCATCTAATGTTGTTTGTAAAAATTGTTATTTGTATCAAGTTTAAGGTCTGCGATGTTACTATAGAGAGCTCAATATATATAATCATGTTTGATATATAATATAAGTAGAAAATTTTGGAGAAAAAAAAAAACTTGATCCCATTTCCAGCCTATACCTAATACCGGTCAATTGATTCCTTTCTGATTTTAAACAAATATTTAATTGTTTGGGTCCATAATTAGCACCTTTTTGCATGGTCTATATCTATCCAATACATACAAATAATTAATCATCATTTGGCTCTATAAATTATATTATATATGGATCGAGTCCAGATATGCACAATCACAACCAACTCAAAATAAACTTATTTATCTGAATATGCCTGTAACAAACTCTAAATAGTTCTCAAAAAAAAAAAACTCTAAATAAAAGCATTAAAACCTAAAACTAGGAGTTGAATTATAAACTTTGTTTTCATATTGCTTCTTTTTAATTATATGCTCACATACCATGCACATGCTATGTTTTCTTTTACATGAAAAATCACAACCTAGTCTATGTCTCCCAAAATATTTAATTAGTTTTCGATAGATAAAAAAAGTAATTGTGTGTATAACGTGTGCAAGTTTTTAATCTAATGGAGATTACCATTTTGTCAAAATTATGGCAGAGAGAAAAGTAAATAATATAACGGAAAATAAAATAAATAAAACCGACCAGCGATGTTGGTCGGAGAATAGAACAAAACATGAGCGCGTTGACTAGGTTTGATCGCATGTGGCTTTTCTGATTTTACGCTAATAGGACACGAGATTTAGGTTTATAATTTTGTCGCCTCCTCACAGAATCTTTGCCCATTCTTTGTTTATCCAACACGTGAGTAATGCTGAAGTGTACTGGGATTAATTCAAGCTGAAATCGGATTTAAATTTAAGAGAAAAATGTTTCGATTGATTGTTAAATTAGTTCGGATAAGTTTTGATTTTGAACGTATATATTATATTGTGTTCAGGGTTATATAAAAAATTCGAGGATCCAACCTACCCACAGGCCCGTTTGACCCGACATTCGAACATCGCACGTTTAGATTATGGATCAGATTGCAGATTCATAATTCACAATTTAGGTTGGAACCTATTAAGACGTAGTATATTTGATATTCACATTAATATCATCAACAAAATGTGTTATATAATTCGATATATAATAGTTTTAAATACAATGTCTATATGTTTGGACAAAAATGTCAGATCCGTAATTCATATAAGAAAATAGTTTATACCTAGATTGGCTCTAGAGCATTGAGATCGGGAGTTTTTCACGTTTTATTTAATTTCTAGATCAATAACTTCAGAATTCGAACGCGAAATGTAAAAGGAATTTAAGAAAATTATTTAACCAACTTGATGGGAATATTTGGACCACAACCAAAGAATATTAAAAGTTACTTTTCACCTTTGAATAATCAAATATTTAACACGTTTTTATGTCAATTTCTACTTTTGTAAGGCACTTGTTCTCCAATGGTAAAGAAACTCTAGGGTTAAAAACATTAGTGTTTGGGTAAAATGAAAGTGACTCGTGACATGTTTCAAATCGACATGCAATCACGTGTGTAAATCAAAACTAGTGTAAGAATTGTTTGAAAAACTATAGAACGGTTTATATGGTAATTAATTAAAGTCAAACTCAAATATTATATTTTGTTTGCTATTACAAAAAAAATTAGCTATCTATAACAAGGGCAAGTCTAATCCGGTCTCCGATCTGTTTCCGATGGGCAAAATCGACAATCGGAG
>JAYMSW010003204.1:0-12548 GCA_036897725.1 Erodium texanum | reverse complement strand
TCTGCTCCTCTGCCGAAGCTGAGTATCGTTCCATGGTTGTTACCAGTCGCGAAATAGTTTGGTTAAGGGAACTTCTATGCGATCTTCAAGTACCACAAGATGAGTGTGTCCCCCTCTTCTGTGACAACTATGTTGCAATCCACATTGCCTCTAATCCTGTTTTTCACGAACGAACGAACGAAACACATCGAAATCGACTGTCACTTCGTCAGACAACAACTCCAGGCATCAGCGCTTTGTCTGCGACCGATCTCCAGTAAACACCAGCTCGCCGACATCTTCACCAAAGGGCTAGGACAGGATCGCTTCCATGAGCTACTTCGCAAGTTAGGCATTATCAACATTCATGCTCCAACTTGAGGGGGAGCATTGACGTAAATCATGCTTATGCCTAATTCCTCCAATTGATCTTTGATTGATCCTTGATTGCTATGTTTCCATATTCTTCTACATAGTAGTAAACAGGTGATAAATCAATATCTTTGTTTGCTTTTCAGTACAAACAAATTGCTTGTATGTATAGGAGTTACTCGTATGAATAAAATCATCAAAACCAAGGATAAACTATCCTTCTTTTACAATCCATGAGGACATTTTGGCTATGGGAAATTTGGTTAATAAGAAACAAATGCATTTGGGTACAAGAACAGCCACACGTTGATGTCGTGGAAAGGAGAGTAATGACAAATTGGGTACAGTAGCATGCAATACATGCAACAAGGTATGTAAGTTTTAATCATCCTAAAGTGAATACGGTAAGCAAATGGGCAGCACCGACATCGTGTCATCTCGCTATCAACGTTGACGGTGCATGTTTCCTCGACACACATGATTCAGGCCGGTCTTATATGCAGGGACCAAGACAACCACATACTGGATATTCGCAATGTGGTGGTCAAAACCAAACTGTCACCACAACTTATTGAGGTTCGAGGCATTCGTGAGGCTATCAAATGGTTTAAGGGCACGATTGGAAGGACGTCCAAATTCAAAGTGATTGTCAACTTATTGTGCATTATATAACCAGTCGAGTTCAAATTTGTTCACCACTAGGCATAGTTATATCAGACTCTATTTTTCTGTTACGGGAGCTTGAGAATGTGTCCCTCAAGTTTGTTAGGCGTTCAATAAACAAAACCTCACTTGATTACCAGAAAAGACTCGTACTTGACTTGTACGTAGGTGGTTAGGGACGTGTCAACCATCCGACTTCCAAACTATTTTGATTTCAGTCCTTTAATACAACGTCACATTCCTTTCAAAAAAATCTAACTGTATATACAACTGTAATTGTAATGATTAGATTGAAGAGAGAGATTGAATTTGAATAGGCATAAAACGAGATACTCAAAAGATTCAGTTCGATAGGAATCAAACATAATTTAATGAGAACATAAAATAAATAGTTCAGTATAATTCTTTTAAAAAAATTTGCATACTACTGTCTATTCTACTATAGTTTAGCCTGCCTAGACAACAACGCATTTTGCCAGATTTTACTTTGAAAATATCAAAACCATTCGAAATCACTAGGACACGTCTAGATATATAAAACAGACGAGCTGTGTATGTTCACATCCGAATTCAAAAAGGCAAGCAAATTTGATAGTCCATGCACAGTAATCATCAGTAACATAATAACTAACACGCTAAATAGCTTATGCTGGAGAGAGAGAAGCGAGATGTCCATGAAAGTATGAATAATTCAGCCGTCTGCATCTATCGCTTTCCCTAACACGGGCACGATATTGGTTACTGGGAAACTTTGAATCCACACAGTTCTGTGAATTTCTCACCAAAATGATGAGAACTAGAACCAAGTTTCACAATCTGGCTTCTAATCTTTTCCAAAGTCAGCGTTGTAGTGGGCACTGGATTCGAGTTTCTTTGCTTCGTTCAGCTTCCGGACAGCCTGAGATGGAGACAAAAACAATTGGTTCAGAGACACTAGAGAATTGAGACTATAAACACAAAGCTTCCTTTGTAACTATTGATTGCATAACCGAAAGATTTGTGTTATTAAGGAGACTACCTTCATGAAGTCTTCATGGATGACATAATCACGTTCGGCACGGATTGCAAACATTCCAGCTTCAGTGCATACATTGCGAAGATCTGCCCCATTGAACCCCTGAGGCAAAGAGAACATATTATAACATATGCCTAATAGAAAATGTAATCGGACATGTTATTAGATATAAAAAGAAATGCCCAATCACCTCAGCAAGCTTCACAACTGCCTCATAATCGATTTCACCATGCTTTGCGATTCCAGCTGCGTGAATTTTCAGGATTTCCATTCTTGATTGCTCATTAGGCAGTGGAATTTCAATCTTTCTGTCTAGTCTCCCTGGTCGAAGGAGTGCAGGGTCCAAGACATCAGGTCTGTTTGTTGCCATAATCATTTTGACCTACATGATTCACTTCATGATTATTCATTGTAAACCAAATTGCAACATTCAGAAAGACATTAATTGGTTCAAGGTGTTGACAGATGTAAAGCAATGAAATGTTATTAACTTAAATACAGTTCTCCAGAATCAGATCAACTTCTAGTTCCACTTAAGTGCGAGAGAGAGAGAGAGAGAACCTTCCCAAGGCTGTCAAATCCATCCAATTGATTAAGCAACTCCATGAGTGTCCTTTGTATTTCACGGTCAGCACTTGTCCCCTCACTGAAACGCCGTCCACCAATGGCATCAATCTCATCCATGAAAATTATGCATGGCTTGACAAGCAGGAACAATACATCAGTTCTATTTTACATGGGAAATCAGCAGAATAATGCAAAATAATATACTGAGTGCAAAGTTAAAGTTCTTACTTGATGATCACGAGCATACCCAAACATCTCCCGAATTAATCTTGCACTTTCTCCAATGTATTTATCAATGATAGCACTTGAAACAACCTAGATGAGAAGGAAATTGTACGTGACCTCACATTTCATAATAGAGATGAAAGTAAACTTTGGTTTAATAAGAAATTAATGATAACATTTCAAGTAAAATGACAGAAATGTCTAACCTTCAAGAAATTGGCATCTATGTTGCTAGCTATTGCTCTGGCTAACAATGTCTTACCAGTGCCAGGAGGTCCATAAAGAAGAACGCCCTATAACATGTAGATTTCAGCATGCTTTTCCAGCAAACAAAGATGACATTGTTTACAATTCTACAAGTCACAAATAAAATCAAATAACTGCCATAACCTTAGAAGAAATTACCTTTGGAGGTTTAATCCCCACTCTAAGGAAGAGTTCGGGGTTCATTAGAGGCAGTTCAATAGATTCTCTAAGTTCTCGAATCTGATCAGACAGCCCACCCACAGCAGAGTAGCTGATATTACCAGGATCCTCATGGAGCATGTTATAAACAACCGGATCAACCTGTCAATAAAAAAATACATTAGACATCAAAGAGCCATAGTAATCAAACAAAATGAGGAAGGATATTGATCAGAAATTGAAGATGGATAATTGAGGAAACAGCTACTAGAATATCCAATAATGAATCAAGAAACTACCTCACGTGGAAGAGCCCGCATGATCGTGAGAGTAGTCATATCAAGAACCACTCGAGTACCTGCTGTCAATTTCTCTTTGTCCACTTTACTACGGCAGCCCACCACATACCTCGGACCACTACTTGCTTTTACTATTACTGAAACAATATACATGAAACCAATTAGTTCCAGAACCAGCACCTCCTACAAATCATAGCAATTACAGAACTTGATCTGTTCAAACAAATAATCATATGCCTAAGATAACCACAGGTCAAATCAAACATATATTGATCTCCACAGAAGACAGACATAATCCTAACCATAGGATAAAAACAATCAGGTTCAAATAATATGGAGTAACATAAAGAAACAATTTAGTAAGGTAAATTACAGCGTTCATTGTCAAGAGGCCTGAGCACTTCGCCAATGATTTGCCCAACGCTCTGAAGAGATTTCAAATCATCTTCAGTTTTAGTGAATTCCTTTTTAGCAGCCCGCAAGTTCTCTCGCACTGTAAGCATACGAAGCAAACACATCTTAGAAACAATCAATGGCAAGGAAAAGAAATTACTCATTATCGAGTCAATCACTTAAATATAATTTATAAATGAGTTTTTTCATACATAAAATAAGGAAATCATGCCTAACACTTTTGTAACTAAACAGAAACTATAATAGAAATTGCACAATGAAAATAAAAATTTACTACATCAGTATTAATTTGTTCATTTAAAATTTCATACAATTACAACAACATAACTCTCCAATCATTGTATGAAATTAATCACTTGAAAATCGACTATTTCTCAACCAGAAAGAAATAGAGCGAGCATAAATATATCAGATTTGTGCTGAAGTGATCATACATGGATCATAGTATGATTAAAATACAATTTCTGAGGACGAAGTAGCTCAGTTCCTAATCACAAAAATATGAAAGTATTTTGTGAACACAAAAAGAAATACATAGGTCATCAAAAGGTATTTGTGCTCTACCTCTGTCTACGAATCAGTAATAACCATTACATGACGTAGATCATATTCTAATTACCCATGTCTAGCATTCATGTTATGATAGTTTCAAGTACAAAAGTAGACAACATGACAAAAAAAAATTCTAGCAGAATGAAGATAGTTATACATAATTATTGGAATCACATCCTGCAGATTCAAATCTCACCGAACTGTACATTACCATACCTGCAAAAAAGTATTCAAATCCTAGCTCCTTTGGAACATACAACACACAAAAAAAACACAATCCCCAAACTTCACCAGAGACAAGCGCCACAAAAATAAAAACAAATACACAGCTAAAATTACCAATTTATTTCTGCACCAAATCGAGTTTGGAAACCAGAAGTTGCAAGTTCAAATAATCGTTGCAAATATTTTATAAATACAGAAGTTCCAGAGATACGTATGTCGACGATGGATTTAGGGTTTCGGGTAGGGTGAGAAGGAAATCTGACCTGCACTGGCACGAGATTCGAGCTCCTTCTGGCTGAGAAGCTTCTTGCGGTAGTCAGCCATCGCCGTGCGGCGTCTAGTGGCATCATCAGCCTCGCTCGCCATCGGAGATTTACGCGTTCTGGTGAGAGAGAAATATCCAAGACCGTCTTGTTGCTCAAGAAAAGAGAGAGTATAAAGAAGAGGGTGCTCCAGTGAGGGTCTGTATGTAAATTTATCTTGTTTTTGTTTTTAAATTATTTTGGGCCTTGGCCTAAAATACCAGTAAGAGGCCCGGCCCAATCGTACTTTTGTCCAAGGCACTCTCGAGTTTCACTGTATATCAAATTTTACTGCATTTCAGATATCTCTCCTCCAGTTCGGTATTTACTCATACTTAATCCATATAAAAATAATTTATTTTAGAACATTTATAAATCAATCAGCAAAATTGTCACAGTACACAAATCACATTGCTAAGATGTTTTTTTTTTTTTTTTTTTTTGTAATAAGAAGACTTCGTTGCTCAAGTATTATCCGCAGACAAAATTGACATAAGATCATCTGATACAAACGGTACCAAGGTATCTGGGTCAACTAAAGTAAAAGTAGTACGAGCTAAAAGATGCGCTGCTTTATTTGCGGTTCGCCTTACAAAAGTAATATCAGCATCTAACATCTCGTATTATGAGGTCATATTGGGATCTAAGACTAGTACCTGTTCGGACTGCTTGGATTAGAGGTTGACAGTCGCTCTCAATAATGACATGGTGGCTTTGATTCTACTTCAGCCAGCTGAGGACTTCCCTGAGTGCTAATCCTTCTGCTAGAGACGTTCATATTACCTGAATCATAATTGTTGGATTACACAAAAAGCTTGATGACTCGTGACTCTCAAATACACATCTTTTTTTGAGACTTTTGCACTTCCATCACCATATCCTTCAAAATAATTTGCACTTCCATTAATCACCATGACCATTAACATCATATGCACAAGATCTTCATTTATATATAATGCACTATTTTCTTCACTTAAATCCATAGCCAAAAGAAGTTGGGAAAATAGCCGAATTTAAAGAACAAATCGTTTCGACTTCATCCCACACAATACACAAGCAACAAGCAGTCGTGACACAGAAGATGATTGCGTGCTTCGGGAATGAGAACTCTCATACCTAATCGGACCTGGACCAGGTTCATGACAAAATTTCTGTAAACACAAATCCCTTTCCATACCATCCCCAGAAGAATCTTACGTGGAAAATGTACACCATTGAATTAACTTGCAAAACCACAATGAATACGAACTTTAAGATACACATAATGAATTGTGATGTTAGTTCTCAGAGAATTCCAGTCAGGTTTCCTTTCAATGGTGTCATTACTTCTTGGAGGATTCCAGTCAGATTTCCTTTGCGGACTGCAACGCTCACAAAAGTCAATTCGTTATCGTAACTTGTATGACTAACAGAAAGAGTACACTAGCATACACATTGCAGCGGAGGATAAAAATACCTGGAACAAAATTAGGATGTAAGATCTCCCCTCCACAACAATTATTGGACCCTTTTCTTCTTGTTGGCTTCCAAGTATGAGCTATTGAGCATGACAAGGTCGTCGTCTTCCTCACTGATCTCCTCTGGTTTGCTGTGACTTGAAACAGCCAGCTTCCTTTTCTTTCCAGTGGCCTCTCCTGCAACCATCTCTAACGCATCATCCTTCCTGGATTCCTCATCTCCTGCACTTGATGTCCTATTCCACAGGATGAGCTCGTGTCCATCCAGAAAGGACCATTCCCTCCGGTTCCTTCTCGTCAAATTCACCCCTGTGGAGATTGGATTTCAGATGGAATTTAAGAAACCAAGATCATCATATAGGGAAACAAGTGATCCTACCTTTTTGAAAGATAAACAGGATAATTTAATACTTTCTACATAAGTATATCAAAGAACAATACCACGACCCTTTAAATGTTCAAACGTTTTTTTTATCGGCAACTTGTATTTAATACCTAAGAACCACTGCACTTTCAGATGTTCGAATGTTAATGAACTCTATAGGACTCTGAAGTTCTAAACAAAACTGTGTTTGATATTGATATTGCAAGACAACTCCTGCTGAAGGTCCTCAACTGTGAGCATAGTCACACTAGTAACAGAAGAAGGAAGCTCAGAGAGCACCTGAAAAGAGTGAGGGAAAAAACAATGACCGTGCACTAGAGATATGCAATGCCAAAGAATCTTTGAAGCCTCAATAAGAAATATACCTTCTCGAGATTTGCTGCATAGTTTGCTGCCTCTGTGTCATCGAGGTCATCGCCAACTTCATATAAAAGTGCTGATCCATTCATATGATCAGAGGAAAATTCATACCAAGCTTGGCCTTTAAGATCCTTTCCACGAAGTCCCGCAACTTTGAATCTCAAGTGACAGAGGCGTCTATTTCAAATCATATTGCATGTGAGAACCATATACCCACATGTATAGGAAACGATTTCCACCAAGACAAAAAGAGCAATACCTCAGAACAAACATAGCAGGATTTGTTAGGTTCATACGGTTCCACTGGCATAAAAAAGCATCTTTCTAGAAGGATGTTCTAGACAATATGTCATCCTACAAAGGTATCCATATCAAATTTTGAGTAAACCCCTAAGAGCAAGTTTTTGAAGCCTAGAAACTTTCTGCGAAGGTATATTAACAGAGAAAAAAAATCTCTAGACGTTTGCATCCTCTCTAAAAGCTAATAACCCATCATAGTTCAACGGATCTTCCTTTTAACTTCCAATAAGCCTGTGACAGAATCAATATTATTGCACCCATTAAATAGAAATATAACCAAGTCCAAATCAAAAGCTTCTCCAGAAGCATATTTTATCCCCGAATTCGATATAGATGTCTTTAGTTTCAGCTTCTTGCTACTCTTAATACACACCTTAGTGCAGTTAGAGGTCATTTTTCTTAGGAAGAAAAAAGAAGTTTCATATACACTTCCTTGCAAGAAAAACATAAAAAAGAATCGGAATCGACTACGAATTGGAATATGAGTTAGACATGGGAAGTTGAGTCACACCTATAGCTATCTGCATCCTTTTTAAGTACCTTTATTGCCTCAATTACTATTAACCCAGCAATAATAGCATTTGTTGTTGCAACAGCGTGCACAATATTGCCAGCAATGCCTTTAGCTTCAAACAGGCTATGCAAAGGAATCCCAAATGAAGCAGCCCTGACATTTGCAGCAGCAGTAACAAATTCTACAGCTAACTGAATGTCTTTATCAAAGATAAGATTCCCAACCTCCTGTATGTTTGTATAAAAAAAAACATTATGATAGGAAAATTGAGAATAGAGAGACTGAAGGACTTTAGATCAAGTTCAACCTTTCCCCTCTTGCTAAAGAAAAGTTTCAAGGCTTCAAGAAAAATTCTTGAATTTTCCTTAAGGCTTCATATATCCTGTAGATTCTTCAGACCGAGAGTAGTCATAGCAGACACTGAAAGATCATCAGTAGTACCATTTTTATCCATGTTCCCATTCCCTTTAGTTGGTTCATCAGACAGGACATCTCTACTATATACAGGCTTTGGCCTATCACGATTTTTCCAAGTCTCTTTATTTGATAAAGCTACTTCAATGCTATAACCAAATACACGATCGTAAATCCTCCTTCCATATTGCTCAACGTCTTCATCTTTTCTACGCTCAAATACATCAGCTGAATTTTCTGATGAGCTAGCAGCATCACTAGAACGGACATTTAAATCATTGTCCTGATTCCTGTCGCCAAACAACTTTGCAAAGAGTAGGCCCTTTGCCCATACAATACAGTGAACAAACTGCAAAATGCATACAACCACATTAAGCATCAAGACTTCAACAGTTAACAGATCCCAAACAGTGCATTCATTGTGATACCTTTGATGGGGTACTGGTGATGGTGCACACAGGATATATTTTGGGTGCAGGTTTCGGTTGACACTCATAGCACTCACTTTTCCCCCTTCAAGTGTACAGTGACCTGCTCCAATCGAAGTGGTCAACAATATCATAAACCATATTGTCAGAAACATAAGCAGAGCAGCATATTTTACATGCACATAATAAGTAGAAATATTTGTAGAATAACCAAGGCTAATACAATGCACCACAAAAAAGAATCTGAGTGGGGCAATAAGAGATCACAGATGGCAATGCAAAGCTTGGTTCGGGTAAAATTTGAAGAGAGGGCTCTTAATTAGAGCCCTAAAAGAGGATATCCAGTAATTGCTCTGAATTTGATAACTTGCCAGTTTAAGACCAACTTAGAGGCTTGGCTGGGAACACTGCAGCAAAAGATAGAAGTCATTTTTGCACTTAAAAATAATTTTGAGCTTCGTTTGTTTGTAACACTTCTAAGGTGAAAGACCTTTTATACCAAATTACATACAAGAACAGGGTAATAAAATAAATTATTAAAAAGGATAAAGTTGGGAGAAAATATTCCTCTCTCAACTTCTTACTCAAAATCCAGAAAACATTGCTTCCTTGCAAGTTCAAGTTCAATAATTGCACGAAACATGGTGGGCTTTTAATTTTTCCCAATCGAACTTTATCTTAGCATTGCTTACATGGAGCTAGGTGGCACTAGCTTTTAAAGAGCAATAGTGTTCCCAAACAAGCTATTACTAGATTTCTGGCACATGAACGTCAAGAGGTCGTTTTCCAGTGAGAAAAAACTAATTTCACTAATGTCTAGAGAAGTGATCAAAATGCAGAATGGTATAGTTCATAGCTGTGACAACATTATATTGCAGGTTGAAAAATGTAGTAAAATGTATGAACACAAGGTAATGACAGGACTCCTGTCACAGGAGTAGCAAAAGAATCCATGTATACGTTCAAAAATTGTAATGCTTAAGCAGAGAACAAAGATCCATGCAATTGAACTGACCTTGGCCTTTGATTGCCCAACATGAGACTGTCTGAATAAAAATTGACTATTGAGATTACTAACTTCTATTGTGTCCATATCAATCTGCAGATCTGTAGAAACAAACAATTCTTCTTATGGAATCTAGAACAGTCAACAACTTAACCAGAAGATATATTGCATATAACTACAGAGGTTTCTGTAAAATTTTCAGATTTGGATATGAAAGTTGCATGAACAAAAGTAAAACTCACAAGCAAAGCAAAATGATATATCCCCCCTGAAGCAGCATACATCTAGAAGCTTTATGCAAAGTATGCTTAAATACATAATACCTAGAAACTTGTAAATTGTGCATTTCCTCAACATCATATTATCTAAGAAAATGGTTTAAGGTTAAGCAGAATATCAAAGACAAGTTAAAACCAAGGACATTAACTTTCCATTCACACTGGATGTACTAGATCAAGTTGAAACGAGCAGTTTACAACAATATACCCTAAATTTAAATTCCAAACATTATCTCACAAATATAGCACAGAGTTATTTCATGATGGTGCGACAAGGAGTATAAATAATTATCAAGTTTCACAAATGTAAAGAAGGAAGGATGATAATTCCTTGCCTCTACTAGACAGAACCATATACTATGCAGTAAACTGCAGATATGAAAGAAAGTTGTGGTTAGAAGAAAGATCCAACTCAATATTGTCACAAAGTTAATCTAAATTTAGATTACTTAAACATGCATAAATCGCAGAATAGCAAGAAAGATCCACACATGCCTTTGCTTTCACAAAGTCCATATAAAATTTGGGATTAATCGTGTAATTCCACAGAACCAGCATCCTATCCCAACAATAAATTTCATTTAAGGATCCTAAGTTGTTGCATCCTGAACTTCAAGTTGTACTTACAGTAACAAGAATAAGTTTTCCCTCAATCCCAGAATAAGTATCATGCTTCCCTAAAACAGATGTCCCAAATCCATTTTAGTAAGTTAACCTTTGCAACCAGCAATATCCTTCCATGAGTTAAGAACAACAGTTTGAGTAGTGGGCCCATGGGGTAAAGCCGTAAAGGGTGGAAATGAAAAGTACTAAAATTTGAATGCTTAAGATTTTGCAAATAGTCAAATGTAAAACTTATTTTGAGACTGATGGAGTAAAACTATTCAGCTATGTAGTTTGTAACTTATTCCATTTTAATTTTTCTTTCCTTTTTTTCCCATTAGCAAACTAACAAGTGCTAGTATTGTTGTGTCTATAGACACTGAACAAAACATGTATGCTTCAATTTCAACATTTTCCCATACAATTCCTCACCGAAATGTGAGCATAGATTCCCCAAACTTAAAACCCTACATGGTTAAAAGGAAATTGAAGGGAAGAATCAAGAGCAACTAGAGCATTTGTTTTTGAAAAAAAAAATGATTACACACCACAAACAAACAAAAACACTCCAAAACAACAAGAATTAAAATCTTCAAATGCTAGAATCCATTGAAACCCTCGCAACTGTCTACAAAGCAATGCATTACACAAGCATGTCAGTGGCACTCACAATATGGATGTCCTGGAAGCCAGAGAGAGAGCGAGTCTTGAGAAGCTCGCATCCAATACCACCTGCCCCAACCATGAGCACCTTCGCGCCCTAAGCAATTTCCAGAACAGATCAACAAACAAAATTCAGTTCAATTAGTACCGAGAACTCCATATTTAAGCTCCAACGAAGAAGAGCCCTCGAGCCCTACCTTGATGGCTGATAGCTGGTCCTGCAAAGCCATTGGAGGAGAAAGAGCAGCCACAGTTGGCGAAGGAGATGAGGAGTTAAGCAGAACTGATGTGATACCGGAGCATGTAACGGAAACAGGGATGGGCTAAGAGTTTTGAAGAATCGAACCGAAACAAAACGAAGTGCGTTTCTGAGAGAATCGGAATCGTCGTGAGCCGACAGAAGAAATGCCAAATGCTCCTACATCTTGCTCCATATTTCTTGCTTTTTCACGCGCCGGACAGAGATGGACGAGAAAACTCTGATAATGGAAATTAAATTTTCTTTTTAAAAGCATAGGTAAAAGAATAGAGAATACATATCGGAGAATGAGAGAGCATAAGTTGATAAAACTTTCAAGGTTGAAAAATAATAATAGGGGGATTATTTAGAAGTGAAATTAAAGTAAAAAATATAATTCAAAATATTGTAAAATCTTATATTAGAGCTCTCTCTACTTTAGAGTCGCTGACCACTATTGTGCAGCCAAGAGGAGATGAGCCATTGTGCTCTCTCCTCTTCCCATCCTCCTCTCTTTTCTTTTCTTCTGCAACAGATGTCGTCCAGTCATCGATTAACCAGTCGCCTCTCCAGCTCCTTCCTGCTACCCTCTCCTGTGTCAGATCTGCCAGTCTCGTCGCGGTCTATCCGGCTTCCCCTGCCGCCGTCCGCTCTTAAACTTTGGTCGGTGCCGTCTAGATCCGTTTTGGACCACCGGATTGAGCAGTCCGGAGACCGTGCTTCCTGCTCCCCAAGGATTGTTTGAATCGTGTTGGTGAAACAGTGTCTATTTTGATGTTTTTATGTTATGGTTTGTGTTTTTAGTTGATAACGTGCCAGCTTCGTCTGGTTTTTGGTGCCCGCTTTGTCTGGCTTTAGGTGGCAGCTTCGACTGGGTTAGATGC
>JAYMSW010003203.1:0-12555 GCA_036897725.1 Erodium texanum | reverse complement strand
GTTCCCTATGTTCGTGAGACATCATTCTCCTGTATCCTATATGAACCGGTAAGGGAAAAATTTAGAACATATAAGCAAAAAGATTGAAACCTTAATAATTCAAATTCACGAACTTCACATAAATAGAACAACAGTTTAAAATCAATTGAATGTATATGAACAATAAAACATACTGTACTGGAAATAGAATTTTGATCTAACATAAGACAACTTTTTTTATGTAAACAAATAGAACATACCGAATAGAACATCAATATTAGAACTTCACATAAATAGAATAACAATTTAAAATCAATGGAATATGTGAACAAAACAATTAGAACCAATCAACAAATAGAATAACAGTTTAAAATCAATGGAATGTATGAACAAAACAATTAGAACCAAACAATAAATAAAACATATTATGAACCACTAAAATTTCTAAAGTTTTAATATATCAAAAGTTTTAAAACCGGGTAGCTGTTTTATGGCATGATAGTAGCATTGCTAAATACAATTCCCATGTTTGAAGTTGTCATGCAAAAATATCTTTTTGTGGCATGATAGTAGCATTGAAAAATCTATAATATTATCCTCTTTGTCACGTTATCCCTTAATACATCACTTTACATCATTGGCAAACAAAAACATGATGTATGTACACTTCTCAACACATACCTTCTAATCACATAAACAGTTACTACATGAACCTATATCAAAATTAAAGAATATGAACAATATATTTGCACTCCGTCCGTCGACCAAGGATGAGAGAAAACGCCGTCGACCAAGGGCGAGAGGCATCTGCAACATGCTATGTACTGTCATCTAGGTGGTTCATCCAAAATGTTTGGAATTCAGATCATGCCACAATGTGGCAACCAGGTTGATAAGACTGGGAAAGATTTTTTTTTTTAAAAAAAATCAATAGTACCAGCAAAAGCAATAATACAGCTCCTTAGAGACAACCCAATGCTTGGTTTGGTCCAAAAACTTATGTAATATGAAGATAGATAGTAAAAATATAATCTTTATTGGAAACTTTGGTCTCAGTTTAAGCATTTTAAGGACCCGTGTTCTGAGAAATGTGAGCAGACTAATCAACAATAATAGAAAAGCATGGATGGAATACCTCTATGCAAATTCAAGACTATTATTGAAAAAACATTAGCCACACTTAGCAATTAACTATTATGCATCAAACCAAGAAAGAAAATGAGGTTAGTACACGTAAGGCTTTGGTGAGGCAATTAGGTAATCTATATATAATCCAAGAACTATGGATTATAAAGACAGAGAGTTGAGGACTTTACTAAAGGGAATACCATTAATCATGCGGTTCTAGAGCTTTTGTTCTCCAGAGTCACAAGAAGCCAGTGCAACTGGAGAATATTGGAACTAATATTTTATTTGATAAACAAATGTCCGGCTCTTCATAGTGATCAAGTCACTTCAGACCCTTCACGAAAGCAAGCAAGCAACAAACAGGTACACTAGCAGATTCAATCAAAATTTTAACATATACAGACACACAAGTTGGTTCATAGTTCATACACAATTCGATCCAAACTGAACACACGAGCATATACACGCAAGGAAAAATCATTATGACAAACATGATTAGATCACCTTCTTCGAGCTCGAGCATTCAAGAGCGCCTGAAGAGGGAACACGGTGGTTGCTGGTGGCGCGATCCCTGGCAAGCTGGTAGTCCACGGCAGCAACTGTTCGGTGCAGCACGGGAGAGAAATACGAGAGAGGGAGACAGATTGGAATGATCAAACATAATTAGGGTTAATTAAATTAATTTCAGAAGGAAAAAATGATTGGAATTTGATCGAATGAATATATTTAAGGGCCGGATGACCCACTTAATCTAAACCAGATAGAGAAGCTCTGGGCATCATGTACATACTGCATCACAACATTACTTGACAATAAATCTCTGTTAAATCAAAATTTCATTTGCTACCGTAATTTGGCATAAAAAAAATCAATAACAACTAAAATAAACAATACGAGGTAAAAATACAATAATATCATCTGAGATCTCTCAACAACAATCTAACGTTGGGCTAGCTAGCTAGCTAGCATATGATCGATTTTGGTTCTTCCTAGAAAGCCATGATGGTTTGAGCTTTGGATAACCCTAATCCTCTTTATCTCTAGATTGGGAAGAATCCTCAGCCTCACTTGTCGATTCATTTGTAGTAGCTTTGGTTGGATCAAGCTCCTCTTTGTCTGCCGGTTTATCCATGGCCATGCATACATAGAATACAATAACCATATTGACTGCTATGAAAGCAAGGAGTCCACTCAACAAATTTGTTGAACCTGTTCCAAGCGAGCATTGATTAGTTACATGACTAGAACAACTTCAACAGTACTTTAGAGTCATCTTCATAGGGTCCAAGAAGCGCATCAGTGTAACTATACAATTTATATACTACCTTATTTCTACTATAATTCATTACTCACATAATAACAAACTTGCTGCACTTTTCCTCTATCCCAAGTGTGTGGGAATGGTTTCACAATAAAGATGCAATAAAAACAAGAAGCATGGAATGAGTGTAGTTGAGGTTATCTAAACTAACCACTGAACAGATGTATACTGCTGAACAAGTATCACAACATTGTTACATTGGCCTGAAGTTGAGAATCTTAAGTAGGAATTGCAAATGGGCCAAGCAACCTTGAACCAATCTGACAATTGTTTGAGATGGTTTGTCCAGGTGCAACACAACACCAACAAAAAATCATACCTATGAGCGCTTATGTATTAGAAAAAAATGCAGCAACATAGACAACAAAGAAATTGAGAAAAATATTTGTATAGTTGACCAAAAGACGTTGGTACAAGGTGTTTTTGTAGTTATTTGATAACTAAATCAAGATGAAACATGCAGGTTTTCTATTACATACATATGAGCATTGATCAATAATCTATGATGCAACTTCTATATTCCTATGTTTGATGTATTTGAGAATGTCCAAATTAGTAATCTTACCAGGAAATGCATTCTGATTAAAACCATAATATAAAATGCCAATTGGAGGCACCAACATAAGCAATAAGGCAACAAGAAGCTTCTCTATCATTTGCACCATAATAACCTTCAATCTACAAAGAGACATATGCAACAAAGTTACAATTTGTATTAAATCCTTCAATTTGTGCCCAAATCATGTTTGGTTTCTCGAACATGCACATAGTTGTGTGTGTGTGTGTGTGTGTGTGAGAGAGAGAGAGAGAGGGAACTTTCCAGAAATGTGGGCTAGTGGTACACAGACTGATCTGAAGGAATAGTAGGAATGAAAAATAAAAGGAATCCCTCATCTTAAAGTAGAAGAAAATGAGATGGGGGTTGGTAATACTACCGGTGTCCTATTCCTATATACACCAAGAGAATACATGAAAACAGATTACCAACCTCAGGTAGTTGAGTAATTTAATACATATTTACTGGTCTGCCTCAGTGACCATAGTCCACAAACCCCGAAAGGCTGTTTATTACCATCCAAATATTTTGGATCCCTAAAGATGGATCCAAATATTATATCTATGAAATAAAAATGAATAACAATCAATACATGCACATTAGTTGTATACTTTACAGACTATGAGCTAGTATGGAACTTGTTCATATGCACCTTATATTTACTGGCAATACAATTGAAGAAGATTCTATTAAGCCCAGTGGAAAACCTTATGAACCATCAAGTATATTCAATTTCATTCTTTAATGCTGCAGTAAAAAACAATGATATTTTGGTGCAAATCTACATTATGCAGTTCAATAATATTACCCATATAGACTGGTTTGAAATGATATTAAAAGAAAATAGTAATATAAAATTGACTACCCAGCAGGATATAGTTGAGAGAAACCTCATCCTCTCCTCCCAGTCCTTATGCGACATCCAAATCCCAAATTTTGAATCTTCAAATTCATACTAATCCTGAAATGGAAATTAGATATCCCAGTCCCCTTTTCCCATATTTGCATAGCATTAAGAAATTTCCTTTGACCCAAACCTGATGCTATATCCCGATCCTGATGAGTTCACCTACTTTATACATGTATGTTTTTTTTCTTGATTAAAGAAAGAAAGGCATAAATAGACATCATTTAGGATCAAATGCCTCACATACACAATTGAGAAAGGAAATCTAATAAGGGTAATCCGATTATAAAAATTTAAAGAATTTATGGTAACAGTTATTGTAGACCCAACTTTCATACTTTCATCACATTTAAAATCTACTTTCCACCATAGATGATATACCTTGTAGATCATTCATAAAACCATAATCACCTGACCATCTCAGACAGAGACATGCCTCCCCTGTGGCCTGTAGTTCTGGTGAATTACTTAGCATTCAAATTGCTAAACTTCTACATGCAGACCTTCCTTATCAGCATGCTTTGTGT
Source organism: Erodium texanum (assembly GCA_036897725.1). Classification (NCBI taxonomy): domain Eukaryota; kingdom Viridiplantae; phylum Streptophyta; class Magnoliopsida; order Geraniales; family Geraniaceae; genus Erodium; species Erodium texanum. The sequence goes on along the minus strand of JAYMSW010003203.1, from coordinate 8,137 downwards.
TGCAAGCAATGAAATGAGAAAGACAGAAACCTAAATAAATTACATACATTAATTTACATCAGCTATGTATTACGAAGAGGCTATGGCAACATTTATTTTTATCCTATCTAATTCTTTTGTTGAGTTCACTTAAGTTATAGCAAGCCAAACCTTCACAGTCTCAGCACCTTTTGTATTCACACTAGGATTTGGCAGCCCTACACAAACAGTTTCTTGTACATTCACTTCACCCACAATTTGGGTTCATTTTGGTAAAATTTTCCAAAGACAGAGCAGTATGAAAATGCTCAGTAATGAAATGAACAACTCTCCCAAACAATTCATCAAACACATGTTGTGCATGTACCAAGAAATTCTATGACTCGTCCAAATTCACAAATTTCAAACAAAAAAACACATGACAGTAACTCTAAGCAAACAAAACAATTAGAGGAAACGTAATCTGAAAGTACAACGCCGTCAATATCATAGTTCAAATCTAAAGAAGTGAAACGATGAAAACAAAAATAAATGAAGAATCAGGGATCCACATACCTTAATCAGTTTCAATCCCTTCTGTGGCAGACTAGTTCGGTATAATAATAATTTACAGTTAGGTGAGTCGACGGGATTGAGTCAACTCGGTAGCCGGAGCAGAGTGGCTGATTCGGATCTGACCTGGTAGAGATTTACTTCGTCGGACTGCTTCCTTACAGCCAATTATCGAGCAAACCTTTTAATAAAAAAAAGAAAAATTATCGAGCAAACCTAACTCAGAATTGTGGCTTGGGCTTATTATTAGGCCCAATTCTGTTATCATTTTTTTGGATGATATAGAATTTAATAGAACAATTCCTTTTTCTTTTTTTTTGGAAAAGAGGTCTTCATTAAGCGGACGCGTCTACAAAAAGAACAGTCATCAACGCTAGAGGAATGAGTTCTCAGACCAAACTTGGTCGTGTTAGACTGATGACTTCCGAGCTACAAAATGGGTAGCCAGATTAGTTGTGCATAGAATAAACCTAACAGTTGTCAAACTTAGTTCAGAAAGCAAAAAGATACAATCAGAAACAATGCCTCCCAGTATTCCAGCCCACTGCTTCTTGTGGTGAATTGCTAGAGCTACCAATTGGCAATATGTCTCAATCACTATCCTTCGTCCTTCCTGATCTTTTGCCCACAACAACACTTCTCTTACCCCATAAGCTTTAGCAACCTCCGGGTGACATAGACCTGGCTTCGTAAGTGATTTCACCCACAAGGCCGTCCCCCCTTGGTCTCGTGCTACCAGACTGATGCCAAAACAATCATCAGGTTGAAAATTACAGCATCAACATTCACCTTAATAGTACCTAGTGGAGGTAGAGTCCAAGATTGACGCTCCCGTCTGGTGGTATTGGTTGCCTCCGGCCTATCAGATTGTCGAGCAGAGAACCAAGAAGCATACCAAACATCAGCAGCCCAGGCTATCACTTTGGGTGTTCGTGAGGAAAGTTGTCATACCACATGATTTTGATTAACCCAAAATAACCACATCAAAACACTCCACTTGCCTATTGTCTCCCAAGGCGTTCGCTCAAATACTCCCTGCATATGTGACCAAAGTACCGCATCTTGAGGACAGGCAAAGCCAACCCGAGCCCAGACTTGTCTTGCCAACAGACAATGAAAAAAGATATGATCTATAGATTCAGCAGACTGAGCACACACAAGGCAATCAGATGGTACTACCACACCTTTAAAACACAAGTTGTCTTGGGTAGGTAACAAACCTAAGGAGGCTCTCCATAATAAGTTCCTGACTTTCGGAGCTATAAGCAACCTCCATGGTCTCCACCAACCAGCCCGATCATCTGTGGGTTCCCATCTCCCTGCCATAGTTTGCAGGTGCCGGTAAGCACTCTTCACCGTAATTAGTCCCGATTTCTCCAACAACCAAGCCCAATGATCCCGGGTGAGACTGAAATTCATGGGCAGCTACTGGATAAAATGTTGATCTCTCTGATCAAATCTGCACAACTTCGTCTCATCCCACCTTCTAGACTCAGGTTGAAACAAGAAGCTTACCGGCAAAAATTGAAAGTCATCTATGGTGGACAACACAAACAGATGTTCAGCTGGGAGCCAAGGAGAAGCATAGATCCTAGTCTCGGTCCCCGGTCCAATAATCCGTCTAATTTGCAAACCAAGTAAAGATTGAATCGCCATGATCGATCACCATACAAAACTAAGATTGGTACCCCAACTTGCTTCCAAAAGGGATGAAGATGGATACAACTGGGACTTGAAAATTTTACTCACCAAACTCTAGTCATGTCTCATCAACCTCCTCCCCTGCTTAGCAAGCAAAGCAACATTGAAATCATGTAGATGCCGAAAACCCATTCCACCCATGTCTTTATGATCACATAGTCTAGACCATGATCGCTAGATAATCCCCCCTTGAGTACTATTATTTTGTTGCCAACAGAAGCGGGCCATAGTCTTCTCCATATCCTCAATCATTCCCAGCGGAAGCAGAAACACACTCATAGCATACGTTGGAAGCACTTGTATTACCGTTTTCAGAAGGATCTCGTTTCCTGCCCGGGATAAAAACATACCCTCCCAACTGCTCAGCCTCTACATAACACGATCCTTAAGATATCATAGACCTTCTGATTTATTTCAACCTACCATACTTGGCAGGCCCAAATGTAATGACCCCTTCTCTGCCTCCCCATGTGTTGCCTCCCTACACTAGACATGTTGGAACTGAAGAAAAGAAAGGACTTATCATAATTAACCTTCTGACCTGATGTTGTAGAGAAACGACCAAGAATATCCATCAAAATATTGCCCTCCTCTTCTCGATCACGACAATAAACAAAACTATCATCAACAAAGAAAAGGTGGGATACGGATGGTGCTTGCCTCGCCACCATGCAACCCTGTAAGGCCCCCGATCTCTCAGCCTCAGATAATAATCTCGATAGTGCCTCCATCCCGAAAAGGAAAAGATAGGGAGACAAAGGGTCTTCCTGTCGAATTCCCATCTGAGGTACAATGCTCCCAAAAACTTGTCCTCCACAATAGATTGAATACCTCACAGACCGAACCGTACTCATCATACACCGGATCCATTTGGCATCAAAACCCAGCTTATGCATAATTCGTTCCAAGAAGTCCCACTCCGTACGATCATAGGCCTTGCTCATATCAAGCTTAGCTTCCATAAACTCATTCACCCCCTTCTTTTTCCTCTATAAATAGTGCATTATCTCGAACGAGATAAGCACATTATTAGTGATAAGTCTATCTGGTATAAAGGCACTCTGCGTCTCCGAGATGACACTCCCCAGGATATGTTTTAGCCGGTTTGCTAACACCTTAGAGATTATCCTGACAACAACATTGCACAAAAAGATTGGACGAAGATCCTTCATAGACTTTGGGCACCGTACCTTTAGAATGAGGACGATGGTAGTGTCGTTCGTCCCATAAGGTAGCGAGCCCAAATCCATAAATTGCCTGATAGCCTGCACTATACCTTCTCCCACTATAGGCCATTGCGACTGGAAAAAGCCGGGATTGAAACCGTCCGGTCATGGTGACTTCTCAGCTTCCATAGCAAAAACTGCCACTTTGACTTCCTCTTCCGAAACTGGTCCTACTAGGTCCTGGTTCTGTGACTCCGAAATAATATGCTTAAAATTCTACAAAATCGAGTCATCAGTAGTACCTTGAGTCTGAAAAATATCATTAAAATAATTTAACATAAGGCTTTGCAATCCTGACTCCTAGGTCACCCACTCCCCCTGGTCATTCTACAATTAGCTAATTTTATTGGCCCGTCTCCTTGCTGATGTCTTAGCATGGAAATACTTGGAGTTAGTAACTCCATCCCGAAGCCAAAACTGTTCTACACATTGTCTCCAATAATCAGCTTTCTGCGTTAGAGCTAGATTAAGCTCGCGTTAAGCCTCCTCCATTGTCTGAGTACCATAAACAGACTGATCCCTTTGTAACCTCTGAATAGTCTTAGAGTACAGGGTGATCCGCTTGTTCCAATCATTTCTAGTTTTCCCCCAAGACGAGAGGGCCCTACTAATGGCCTTAATTTTCTCCATAATACGCCCTATAGTGCTATCACCCCATGTAGAACTAATTATCGGACCACATTCCTTGTTCTCCAGCCATGCTAACTCAAACCTGAACCTGTGAAATGGACAATTTGCAGTCTCACGAGCAGTATTCAACAAAATAGGGCAATGATCTGATACTGATACCCCCAGATTAAGTAATTCAGTTTGAGGGAAAAGGTCAAATCATTCCTTATTCACAAGCGCCATGTCAAGCTTCTCCTATATAAACTAAGTGGTGCCCCTCCCCCGACACCATGTGAATTCATGTCATGTCAACTGTACATCTAGTAGGCCCATATCCATCACTACCTCCTGAAACCGAGTAATAAGATGAGGTGGGTAGGGCAAACCTCCTCGTCTCTCACCATTTGATAAAATACCGTTCATATCACCAATAATACACCAGGGGCCCTCCAACATGGGTTTCAACGTACGAATCAGATTCCATGTAATGTGTCTCCTAGTTCTGTCGGGCTCACCATATAGAACAGTGACCCAACATAACACAGCTCCTACGTCATTCATCACAAACGCATCAATATGCATAACAGAAAAATAATCAACTGATATCATATGTTTCTCCCTCCACGGCAAAGCAATTCCCCCGCCCTGAAAACCATATTCAACACTCAAAGCACCTTCAAACTGAAGAGCACAACACAGATATTCAACATGCACTTTATTAATCTTAGTTTCAGAGAGGAAAATAACATTTGGCCTGTTTCAAACGGTAAGCTCTTTTAGGAACTGAACATTCCGTGGTTGGCCTAATCCACGGCAGTTCCAAGCTAAAATTTTCATGGCTCCTGGCGGGGCTGCTTCACAGCCCTCTCCAATACATTAGAAATATCCGAAAAAGCAGAACTAACTTGTTTAGACTTAGACGAATCAAACAACATCTCATGTTTGCATTTCCCTTGCACAACTACACTTCCATTTTCCTTTTTACCTGGCTGATTACTAATTCGTGCCAGGCTCTTCAACCTCAGCTTGATCGGCACCTTTATGGGATTTGGATTTGGGTTACTCACATCCCCTCTGTGCTGCATCTCCTGAGTAACCTCATCCCCATTCTTCTACAATTTCTCCCTTACATTCATAAGAAAACTCGTACATATCCAAACCAGTAGCATTGACAACCGTTGTCATAGCATATTGAGTAGGAACAAGAGTTGCTATGACATGCCCCGTACCATCCCACGAAGTGCAACACATGGGTGCCCTCATAATGTACGATGCCAGGGTTCCCATGTGGTCCTCTTTCCTTACGCAACTGATCCGCCTTGGTCATTGCTACGAAGATCTGAATGTGCTCTTTCATTGCCTCCGTCTCCACTTCCAGTTGCCCGTCTGGTTTTTCAACACTGCTGCCCCATCTAGTTTTGCAAGACTGGCTGCCCCATCTTATTTTTCAAAGCTGACTGCCCCGACTGTCCTCCCAGATCCGACTGCACCACCGTGCTTCTCATATTTACTGGGCCAGTGTTCCCCTTCAATGGTATGACTCTCGGCTGTTCCGTTTGCTTCCAAAAGGGTCCACCCAAGGAACGATGGATCAGTCCCTCTACTCGCAACGACAGATCAAAATGGACCACCGGTTCAGCTCCATCCTCCCTCTCCAAGCAGTGTGCACCACCATGCCCGATACATCCGCAAAACGAACCAAAGAGAAGTAAGCGTTCGTATTGGCATGGCAGCCAAACCACTTCAGTAGTACCTAGTTTAACCCTAACTCCCCTCCACAAAGGTTTGCTAAGATCAATCTGGACCTGGACTCTCATTGTAGGCCCCCAGAACCTTCCATTCTGGTGAACGTCGACCTTCACACATGTACCTAACTTGCTCACGATGATCTCCCCAATCCTCTTGGTTTGACCTCGGAGTGGTACTTCCATCACCTGAACCCATACCATGTTTGTATTAAACTCAGCCTTACCCGGATCAGCTTGCACATCCATGTCGCATAGAGCAACTAAGGAGCGCTTGAATGACCACGGTTCCATGTCTTTGATTCGATTATTCTCCTTCGCGCTCGGGAAATAACATCCAAAAATACCTGTTGTCAATGGCAAATTATCAGGCCCTCCACAACCCACGCCTCCTTCATAACGTCCATGAACACCGATGGACTCTACGGATTCAGAGTGATCACCTTTGCCAGCACTCAGAACCACAAGCCCTGGTCATCACCACACAACTCCACCTTTGTCACATCCATCGTCTCGTTGTCATCATGCTCTAACGAGAACGTAGAGAACTTCCAGACGAATTAATTTAATAGAACAATTCCTTAATACTATCTTGTCACAAAAAGATGTTAAAATGGAGGGAAATTTTTTTATTTTTGTTTAAACTAACAAAGTTTTCCGTCAAATGAAAAACAGAAGAAAAATTGAATAAGTAACTCCACTCTATATTTTTCATGAAAGTTATATCTCTCTTTAAATTATGTTTATCTTTTTAGGTTTATTGAAGGTATTCTTCAATTTTTGGAAATATTAATTCCTTTTTAGTAAAATCACTATTTTCTCTCCGCCAAGACATCATACCCTTTTCTGTGCGTTGGCGGATGGGATGTGACCCGATCCATCACTGATCACCTCGTCCGTGATGCTGGACTGGACTGGGGGAACCATTATTGACCACATCGGAACCACCTGTACATCGTGTGGGGTTGGAAAGCATTCGGATCGTGCCAAATTTCATCGAACACTGTCGCGTTCCATCGGAATCCAAGGGGAGATGAACTGCGCCTCATTGGCCCCAACCTTTTTGTATATACAACCAAGTTGCTTCTCTTCCCCAACCACCTCTTCTACTTCATTTAAATCCTACCATACACTGTTCGAAGTTGTCTTTGTTAGTGTCACTTATACCGTCAGTTGTAGTGCACCAATGTAGAGGCCCTCGTGGGAGAAAACCATGGAGTAAGGCTTTGGTCTAGGAAAATGTTGCACCGTTTGTTGACAACAAGCATCAATTGCCACTTTGTCCCGGTGATGAAAACACAACTCAATTCCCAGTCAATCGCGGTTGTGGTTGTATCATGGGTCGATAGATTTGCGCTAATTGTATGGCAGCCGGCGGTAGAGATAATAGTCTGGCGAGAAGAGAAGAAGATTTAGGATCTTTTAAGAGTTAAGTTTTTTTTGTTATGTGTTCATGTAAATTACAAATGAATGCTGCATATAAATGAAACCGTATTGTATTTTGTGTCAATGGTAAAACAATGAATATAGTATACAAATCCGTATTAAACAATATATTCTAAGAGAAAGAAAGGATCTCTCATACACAGCATCGTAAAATCTATGCAAGATGTACCTTAACCTTTAAATAACATATGTCCATATGCTAGAAGAGAAGAAAGAAAATTTAGTGTCAAGTTCAATAATGTGAATAGTACGACACTGCGTTGTCAGCCCAAGATAGAAAAGGTTTAGGCAAGAGAACCTCTTCATCAGTTGCAAGTGTCTTTTCACCTCTAACAGTGGAGTTGGAGAAGGGTAAAGGAAGATGATGAAAACCTTAAAGAAAGGAGCTAGAAGATGAGATAGTATTGTCAACCAAAGCAATGGAGACAGGCTCTGGCAAGAATCTCTCCATGAAGATCAAGATGCTTTTCAAGTGCGTCAACTAATGGTGTAGTATTGAAATAGGTGATCATCTTGATTCAAGATGATGAACAATGCAATTGAATTTTGATTTATTGTAAAGACACTTGGGGTTTTGATATGAGCCTATAAATAGGTGATCATTTCACTTCTTTTGCAAGATGATAAACAATGAAATTCTTGTTCTTCTTCTTATACTTCTTTAAGTCCTCAAAGTTCCTCCTAGTTTGGTGATAAAAAAAAAATTCAAGTTCAAGTTCGCCTGAACTTACCTTTGGTTTAAGGTGCTAAGTTCGAAGTCATTGTATCCTGGGAGGTGTACGCTTATAGATTCCAACACCCAAGGGAGAGCGAATACACTTTAAGGAAAATGTCAAACATGCCTTGACTTTTTCCCGAGTTTGTATTTCTCTTTTAGTA
>JAYMSW010003202.1:0-12555 GCA_036897725.1 Erodium texanum | reverse complement strand
TCACTGGTCTTGTTTTGTAGATCTCGAGAAAAGAAAAATATTGGCGTTGGAACGAAGTGAATTGGAGTTCAAACGAAGTGGGAATGAACAAAATACTAAAATGATGAAAATCGAATTATTGTACCAAATCATGACATGTGACACCATTAGTTTTGAATTGAGTGACTGAAATTAATCTGTTAATTTGTATTTTAAGTATTTCATCTCATTGTCAAATATTTATGTAGCTCTCTCCAACTTTATGCCTATGGTCTTGATTTTATTACTCACTTATCGTAATCTTTCACAAACAGGACACACATCAAGTTTACACGTTTTATGGGGTCCAATATTCTTGAAAATGTTACAATACCTATTGAATACTTAATAATTAATTTCTTTCAAAAAAATAAAATAAATAATTAATATATGCTCTTATAAATAATTAAATAAAAACACCCAAGTTCCTAAAGAGATAGATTTGATGATATGAGACGTGGGGCTTATTTACCCATTTTACCTTTCCATCCTTTTCATCTTGAAGTACAAAATAAACATGAAAACACAATGCTCTTTTTACATCTAATGCCATGACGTCGACCGAGAGCGTTCACACAGCCAATCATAATGTCCCACGTGTCTCCATCCATTTGTAAATGCAATCGTGGCCTTCTTTAGAAAATTCATGTTCCAAACAAAGAAATATGAATCATTATGTTCTAAAACTATACAAATATCTTGTCTTTTGTTTTTCTCTTACATTCTATTCAAATATCGAGTTGTTGGGCTCTAGGGCACGCTAGTTTGATTCAATAATAATTTGACATTAGTGGTCTAATCTTGTCATTTTCTTCTTCTTCTTACTATATGCCTGTATATATATATATCCGGATAGATATAGTGTTTTCATATTCTTTTCAAAACAATTCAAACTTGTGACTTTAGTTTAAAAAAATGATAACCACCCTTAAGAAATGTGAACATATACACGATGCACAAGTGATTAGTTAAATGAAAGGTGAATGTAATTGGTAAACAATAAAGATTGGGGATGAGATTAAATAAATGGTCATTGAATAATAAAAATATAACGTCGTATCAAAGATTTTAGATATGAAACAATAATATTGTCTGTTACAAAACATCGTTGATTATCGAGTGAGTTCTTTTTCACACACTTGCTTGTAGGTATTGATGGAATTGGCATTGAAATGAATATGATATGCTCGTCTCTCTACTGCTTGTGTAGCATTCTTTAGGGGTAAAGGGCCCATACGAAAGGTCTTTACAGCCTCCATTTTCAGAGAATATAAGGAAAAGAAGCAAAACAAAGAGAAAAGAAAAAAAAGATAAAGACACACTTAAAAGAGTCCCACACTTCTCTCCACTCTTTATAATTATTCCTAAGCACCTAAGTACAGATTGCTAATTAAGTTGTTTTGTTGTCTTTGCTCCCGGCAGGACTGTACCAACATATTCCATATTCTATATCATTGTCATAACTTAAACACTGATTAAACCAAGATTAAATTCTAATAACTCAATTCACATGATTATTTTTTATAACAGTCTTTTTTATACTGTAATTTCTTTGTATTAATTGTTGGTAAGCGATAATCAAATTTATGTAAAATTAACTTTCTTGATTCTATTTCTAACTATTCTTATTAAATCGCTTGTATCGTAAAGGGCCCATGCAAACATATGACAAGACCGACGTAAAAGAAGGCAAGAAAAAATACCCGTGTCTTGCCCTACAACAACACTATATATTCGTACCCTTGTTTTTATTATTGTCAACACATTTGTTATATATATAAATGCGGCGTACAAACTAAATTGATTAGTATTAATTTCTGGATCCCATCCATGTAGGAAAAGGAAAACAAAGAGCATAGATGGTGGAGAAAAGGCCCCACGTGTGGAACAAATTAAAACTAGGAGACATGTTATTAGAACATGTTTCGTTAACAAAAAAAACATATTTGTTTGAACAATATTGTTTTTGAAGAGGTTTTGTTGGGGTTGCTTGGGATACCTATGGCTACGGCTACGAGCTTTGTGGTGGGCTCACCGATTTGTTTAGGTATAAGAGCCACCTTTCTAAGCTACCACCTTTTTCCTACACACCACCACGCTCCTCTCTCTCTCTCCATCTTTGTAACATACAAAAAAGAGGGATTTTTAGGGGAATCCTATGCACCTTCCCCTAAAATTCCACACTTGAACATTGGATCATAGGACTGGAATGAATTATAGTATCTCACTTTTGATCTACAATGGTGATGGTGATGGTGGTGGCATCCTATAATACCTACTACTTAACATTGGGAGTAGAGGAGGGATTGGCACAAAACTACAAAGAACCAAGAAATTTGATTAAGAATAAATCCAAATACTTATTATGCAATTTAATAGTTGTGTCGATGATAATGATAGGAGAGTCCTAGATTCTTGATTACAGTGAACAATACATAGTGTTTGATGAAAGGGAAATGTGCATATAAACAATTTAGCTACAACCATGTGACTCAACAACAGACTCTGCAAAGTGTTAACATTTTACTTAGTAGATCTCTCTTGACTATCTTTCTATAAAGATGTGTTCATGGAACAGCTCAGCTAAGTGGTCAGACCTGCAAAATGCATATCTGGACGAGCCGTGACTCGAGGCAGCTCCATGAACCCACCTCTCGCTTATGTATATATATGTCCCATGATGGTCAAGCCTATTGCCTCTTTTGAGGCTCAAGGTCGGTCCATTCCTTTTCTTTTACTCTGCCCAAGTGATAAACCAAAGCACATATGACTATTAAGATCTCAACATAAGTCTTTACTTAAGTGTTACATGATTAACATGTGAAGCAAGTGAAAGTTCTTAAAATACCTAATATCTAAATTTAAACATATAAATGGAGACCCAAAATAGTGTACATAGGTTCATATCTCAACACATGATGGGCATAAAACAATATGTATAGGAGGTATAGCCCAAGAAACAACGGTAGGACACGTGGAGCCCCGTTATTGGAGGGGGGTTGAGGAGTATGTGTAGGAGAAGTTGGGGAAGGGTAGTTTGGTAAAAAAGTCGGAGGATTCGCCGCCGGCGATCTTGGTGGTTTATTTATCCGAAAGAGAGGTAGAGACGTGGCTTTTTGTGGTTCTTCTTACCGGGCCTGGTTTGAGTTGTGCCATCTGGGCTAATTTGTTGCCACGAGGCAAGCCCAGTTAAGAGTCCAAAGTCGAGGCCCATCTTGATATAGACAGAAAGCCTCAAATAAAGCCCAGTTAAGCCTAAGAGGCTAAAGTGTTTTGATCTCTTATTGCTATTTCCAGTCCAGTCCAGCCGAACATTTAATGGGATCATTTTTAATGTACGTAGTCTTTATTTTTACTCTAAAAACTATTATTATTACGTACCATCTTATCTTCACAATCACATGATCCCAGAAAAAAGACATGATTTTTTCATCAATACATTATACATATATATAGAAATCTTGCTTGCTCTGCCGTCAATATCAACATGAAGATATCAAGAAGGTTTCTGCAGATTTAGTCACATGATTGATGTAATAAAATAGCTATTTATAGGATACAAAACTAGGGGAAGATGTAGTGTAGAGTAGACTATAGTTATGTCAGTTGTAGCTATCCAATCCAACTGTAATTTACATGTTAAATCTCAACTCTGTCTCAAATATATATATATTTTTTGTCATGAATGTTAATTTAGTTTTAATTTAGAAGCAATAACACGACCTTTTTCCTCAAAAAACATTATTATATTTTTGGTTGGATAAGGACTAAAGCAGAAGGCATGTGTAGCAGTGAAGTAGCTGAGATTGAGAAGGGTCATGGTTTGGAGTTTAGTTACTGTTGGAGGGAAGAAACTACGTAAGCAAAATTGGCAGCAAGTCCCATTAATTACTACTCTCTGTCAATGCCACAGAGATATGGAGATATGTGAAGAAGAAGAAGAACCTACAAATCAATGTGGATGGCCCAAAACATGAGAGTGTGAGAGAGAGGGAGATGCATGAAATAAGAGTATTAAGTGTTCTGGATAGCTGATTTGTTTGAAGTTATGGCTTATGGGTACACATACAAAGATGCCAATTTCAATTCCTTTGTCAGTCTCACACACACACATCAATGCCAATAGGCAATAAGCTATGGGACAAGGTGTTTTGAGTTTCAGAGCACAATGATAATGAGCTCTAAAGAAGTCATGTTCACCAGAATGACCATTTCCAACCATTATTGTTTTCTTCTCCTCTTTCATCTGCTTGTCTTCTTCCCCCTCTCGGAATTTGTGTTTTGATTCTCTCTCACCAATGGTCCACATGTTTGTTTCGCATGTTTAGTATTAGTGTCACATAAGCTTTTAATTACGACATCCACGAACTTGTAAGTGAATCGAGATTTAACATATCGTGTCATGATATCATCAACTTCCAGTACAATTTTGTTCATCATTGGTTCTACTGTTGGAACTGATTGATGAAATCCGCAAGAATTATTGCCACTTTTCATTTCATTGGGAATTTGTATCTTTTTTATTGGGTTTCATTTTGATCTTCAAACCTAGCAAATCAGTTTCTTACCACCTGAAGTAGAGTCCTCTCTTAGGAACATATATGGCATCGTGAATTTATATATGAGCTCAGAAGAAAGCAACTACCCTTTATTGCTCCATAAAGCTAGGCCTTCTCAGCTAATTAAGCCACCTTAATCAAGCTCATCAACTCCATCACCATGCCTCAACAAATAAGGATTGAAAAAAAAATAGAAGAAACAGCACTGACCATTACATTTACCCCAAACAGTGAAATGGGTAATTTTTAGTTTCCAGCAATTGAAATGCTACTGATGCTCCAACCAAGGCCAGAACCCAGGTTGATCATCCATGCCACAGAACATGTTGGTGAAGCTTTCTTCCTTGCCCATTTGATCCATGTTGTTCTTATTGTGTTGGTGATCTGATCTTGATGATGGGTTTGGGAAGAGATGTGTTACTCCTCCTCCTGTTGGCCTGCTCATTGATGATGATGAAGACGGGAACAGATGTCTGCTGGTAATTGGCTGCTGATGATGAGAAGTGGTCAAAGGGCTGTCAATGGCAGGTGTTGTTGAGATGTCCAGCTTGATATCAGAGCTGTTGTCACTTCTATTACTATAAGAATCTTCAGTGTCTTTATTCAGGTTGATGGACTCTGTTGATTCTCTACTTCTCAGTGCCAATATCTGCATTTCCGTGCATCAATACAAGATACAAACTTGAAGGTTACATTGCATCCCATGAAACCCACATGCCAAATCAAAGACCATATAAAAGAAAGTAGAATTGATGTATATAATAAGATGATCTGAATTGTATGTACCTCTGCATGAAGCTTGTGGTTCTGAGCTTGGAGAGCTTCATTATCTGCCTTAATTGCTTCAAAATGTCTCTTGAGAAGATCATAGTCTTTCTCCAATTGCTTAGTCTTCCATCTGGCCCTCCTGTTCTGGAACCAAATAGCAATCTGTCTTGGTTGGAGACCAAGAGCCCTTGCAAGCTGCATTTTTCTCTCAGGCTCGAGCTTGTTGCCCAGTTCAAAGTTCTTCTCAAGGGTCTTCACCTGCTCACTGTTGAGCCTCCTCTTCTTCTCCCCGGCTTCATCTGACAGATCATCCTCACCATTGACCTCCCCATCACACACATCAATACCTGAAAATGACATGGATCTCTTCCCTAGAAAAGATCCAACCCCTACACACACACAAGCACCAGAAAGATGAAAACAATCAAAACCCATAAAGAACCAGAGGCATATAGGCAATCACAGCTGAGTTTCAGAGTTCAAATTGATTGATTTTCAAGAGTGCATGCCAAATGTTTGTGGAAATGTCTGAGAGAGATAGAGTTACCATGGAAGTCCTGAGGAGTGCATGTGGGTAGGACTGGATTGAGAGGAGCTGGAACTGGAGTTTGGTGGTAGTCATCTTCATGAATGGGAGCTTGTAGCATGAAACTTGCTGGAAAAAATGCCATCCCATTGCAGGTCATGACCAGCAATGGCTTGTGCTTGAGCCACCAATCTTTCTTCTTAATAACAACTGAGATTTGGCTCTCAGCTGACTGACATATTTGCTCAGAGTGGACAGCAAGAGAGAGAGAGAGAGAGAGTTTACTCTTAATGAAGAGATGAAGGCTTCATGTAAAATGCTTTTATTTCTCAAAATTTAAAAGAATTACATGATAATGTATGACAGATTGTATTGATGAACAGTCCTGTGCAAGGGCAAGACTCAAGAGATAGCTTATATACCTTATCAGCTTCTTCTAGCATCTTTTGAGACTAATGATTATGGCATTACATCTCTTTTACTTTCTCAAACATTAACAACAAACAACAGAGTTTTATCATTGACTTAGTTATATATTACTATTAGTTAACTCACATCATTAATAATAATCTACATGTTTATATTTCTTCAGTGAAAACAGTTAATATTTAATTTTGAACACTAATTATTACACAATAATCTTGCCCATTAGTTTGACGTGAAAAAAGGCCCTCTCCAGAACGAGAAAAAACCTACTGCTACTACAAATTATTTACTGTGTTCACATGCACATATGTTCATAATGGGTAAATTCAGTGTCCTTAAAATATCATATTTTTGGTTTTCATGTTTTGCACTATTCATTGCAAGGACAAACTGTCCTTGAAACTTGTATGTAGCAATCTTAAAATTTTGAATTCCCACTTATACAGAAGAATAATTACAACACTTTTTCAAGTCTAAACTCGTAGCCTTATAATTATGAACTAGACTTTAACCAACTGATCGCAAAATAAGATCTAAAGTGAATAAAATTAGTATTTTATTTTACTTTTTTCATCTGATAGATAATTATCATTTTTTTCAATCTTGAAAGTAATAGTATATATCATATATAAATGTATTTGTATGTTTGAATCATGAATGAGTTGAGAACTGAGAGGGGAGAGGGGAGAGGAACCAAAGGAGGAGGAAGGGGTGAAAATGATTGGGTGCCCCAGTTGTAGATCTTTCTTTTCTACAATTGGGCTGTATCTGAGGGGGAAACAAGTGAGGGCCCACCATGCAGTGTACAAATATGTGATGGTGGGTGGGTCCTACACCCTCACTCAAAACTGCATATCACATGATCAGATGACTTTCATTGGTTGGAAATCTCAAGTATACAGCACTACTAGAGGGGTTACCCCACCATTGGTGTTAGGCTGGATCCACCAGTACCACCTCCTCCTGCTTTCTGCTCCTATTTATTTTCAAAATTTATACTATAGTTTTTTTATAATTTCAAATAAATAAAGAAATAAAATAGCTGATACTTCTCCTCCACATGTCCTTCATGCTTGTGTCTTCAGCCTAACCCTGATCCCATGTGCCCTTGTTTGCTTGACATCACATCACCATCCTCTTCTATTTATTTAGTACTGTATTTAATGGAGATATCTATAGATAGTAATTTGTCAACCACTATAATCCCAGCCTCCATTAAGGTTTTACTTGCAAGTTTACATATAATAGTATTTATTATAGATTCCTTTTATTCCCCATTTCTCAATCTCTTCAGATCCTAACATTCTTTCACAAAAATCAAGTTCCAGTGGCTACTAGAAATCCGAACCATCAACTACTTGGTCAAAATAAGCTTTGGTGACAAATAATCAAGTTGAAGTGAGAAAATATGTAAAAGCATGAATGAATAAACATACTTGCCAGTTGCCAACCCACAGGACTTTTTCCCACAGCCATCATATGCCAGGACAGATGTGAATTGGGACAAAACCAGCCACCTTTATACATCCACGCAGCTCTGCATTAGATCTCCAGCAAAATCTCAATAATTCAATTCTATAACGTGAAGATGAAGCAGATAAATATTGCACATCTCACCTACAAACCCTATGAGCCTACGGTGCAACATAAGACTAGCTCCTACGCATTAAAAAGAGTGTGTCCAACATCCAATCACAATAACATAAGAACAGGACAAGCAAGTCGAAAAGTGATCATACCACTTTAAGCTATTCTGCATATTGAATACTATGATTGGTAATAATAAGATCCTTGTACATCATATCATTACAAAATCTTTAAAATAATGGGTTCTTTTTATATGTGAAGAGTTCGAGAGATCTAAGTAATTGATGATTTAGATAAGTATATACATTCGTATTAGGCACAATATACACCCTACAAAATGGAATACAGGTAAAGTCCTTTGTCTGCATAAATACTTTGTGATGATCATAATGTGTGTGTTATTTGAGAAAGAAAACTTCCTAAAATGTCTGGCTTTGTGATATATGAGGCCCTAAAAACATGATAAGATTCATTATCTTGCTGCTCCTATGGCGAGAAAATGGAAGGAAAAAAAACACTTATAGCCATAATGATGGTATGCTTTGCTAATCCATTTGTTTTCTTCTAGTGGAACATTTTTATAGTTCAGTTTACACACAACTCTATAAAGAAGCATAGAAGTAGGAAACATCAAGATAGTGTAAGGCAAAGGTTGTAACATGAATAACTACCTTGGTTTCATGGTTTATCTGCTAACACGACTGCTGCTGCTTCCACCCAATTTAGCAGCAACTTTACCAGCTCGGGTTGTAGCGCCCAACATCCAAAGAGTTTGGCAGAGAAATAGCTGTTGTTTACCATTGTGCGTGCAGCGGCTGCAGCAGTTCTTCCTGTTGCAGATACAGCAAATTTAGTCATCTCTGAGACATGGTACCTTTTCTCTGCAGACTTCACAGCCCCAGGCCCAGCAGAAAGCTATTTGTGAGCCCAAACATATTGCATCTATACCAAGGATGAAACCTTTGGTTAGCATGGTCTTCACGACTTCCTGGGCCCCTGTTCTCCAGCATTAGAAACAAGTTGGCTTCTCTGTTGGGGCTGCTAAGAGAATATAATGATAGTAGCTATTAGCAAGTGGTATTGTAACATGGAACAAACTATTCACTCACATGTAAAAAAAAGGAACATAGAGTCGTAGTAGCTTCAGCTTCCTAGTTCCACAAAGGTTTATTCCAAATTTCCAATAATCGGGTTGACCACCATGCAGCCCCCAACGTGTTATGCATACATTAGTACCATTTTACGGGAAAATATTGAGTGAATATCTCCAAAAAGGCAAAGTTAGACAATGTTTAACTGAATGAACTATAGTTTCTATTTGCAGATGCATAAGATTTTCCAATAACAGAACAGCATTTGTAATTGAACTTCTAGTGTTTATAACTTCTTTTCATTCAGTTCCACAGATATCTGTACACAAATCACTGAGAAAAACTAATATCATGCTGCGCATCACTAAGCTGTGTAATACTATTCCTATACGTTCACTTGTGAGTCACAGAATATGAACAGAAATACTTTAAACCCGGGGAGAAAAAGCCCAGTCTCCTAAGCTAGGTGCACCGTACAAAAGACAGTCTATCTTAACCTATACATTTTCCTCAGTCGTCCTCTTCATAACAATTCTGCTTTTCTTGAACTCAAAAGGTGAAATTCCAAAAGCTACCTCATATAAAGAACACCATTATGAATTCTATATCATCCCACAAAAAAGTTCACTTCCTCTTTGGGAAATCTGATAATGCTCAAGCAATAAGCAAGGTAAATGTTTCACGAGCATGTGAATTTCTGAATGTCACATGTGCAGTACAGACACATTCACCATATGTGTTAGCATATATAAATGCAAAATTCTAATCACCTCATCACCTATGAAACCCCACACAATAAGCAACACTAAAGCACTAAACAGAATCACAAACACCACCAACCACCATACACAACAACTGAGAACTCAACCTAATGATTAAGGGAAAAAAAAACCCTTCATAAATTGACATTTGTAGCACATGTACTTGTTATATATCAATTCAAGTTTACTAATGAGCACATACTTAAAGATCATTCAACCAACTGGAATCGACTAAATAGGAACCGAATTAAATCCAGATTTCTACATTAAACCCTACACAACTGAGCTCAAATAAGAACAGAACAGCAAATCCAAAATCAAACCATTACAGCAAAGAAATTTGAAATTAAAATAAGAGAAACGAAAACTAAACGAACAATGTGATCACCTGACAGTATCGACACGATCAATGGCTCCAGAGAAAGCGAAGAAATCGTACAAATCCTTCTCTGAGGTTCGAGGAGACAGGATAGTGGCTTCAATCGTGTGTCCACTCGGACTCATGGCTCCGATCCCACCCTAGAAGAAGCAGCCAAGACCAATTGATCAGCTGAAGACGAAGAAGATGATAATGGCTCCGCGCGTGCGACCACGAACGTCAACGACTCGGCTTTTCCGGTCAGCGATATAAAACTCAGTTCTCAAATCATCTGGCGGGTTTCTAGAGGGAGACGATAATTTCACGTGACTGAGTCAGTTTCTACCAAAATGACGATTATACCCCTCTTATGGACTAGACAATTCATAAGGTTTTGGGTCTGGGATGTTGACTGCTGAGCCCATGTTTTGATGGATCCGGCCCAGTGTGTTACATGTAGGCCCAACAAAAAATAAGCTTAAACGCTTAATCAATTTGGTAGTCTGAAATGAATATTTAGTCTTTTTAAAATCATTTTCTGACAGAAATCTATCAAAATATCGTAGATAATTTCACATCAAGCACAATCTTCGTTGATTGAATCCTCCGATGTGCCCAAAACTCGAGACACAATGTGTACATAGCATGCAACATGCAACGTGGTATATTACTTACGCAAGTACACACACAATTAATGGAGAAACGAGTGTGTCGAGGGCTTGAAGTTGAGATCAAGAACATGATATAGTAATGATCATGTGAAGAGCCCTCCGATAGGGTACGTAGGGGCCTCAGGGAGGGTCCATAGTGTCCTATCCTTGCTGCACCAAGGTCGTTAGAAAAATGGGTAATGTGGGGTTTTGATAGATATATTTATATGTGCTATTTTGCTTTCATCTTCAACGTTGACCTTTATGGATACACCTCATTTTCGTCTCTTCAAAGTTTAATTCTTATATAATGATTAAAAAAAGAGTTTTAATTTTTATATATTTTCATGCAATAAACACAAGATTAACATATACTAATTAAGTAGACGAGTATTATAACTAGCTATGTGTAGCTTCCTATTTTTATCTTATTTAAATATAGAAAAATGTTGTCATCAATTATAAAAAAATATAAAATTATAATAATATAAGATCTGTTATTTGACATCATGAAAAGACATTGATGGTTAAAAACATGTAAAGACGTGTCTTTGTCAATAGTTACAGAAAATGTTAGTTTTATTTGTATTGCATATGTAATAAATATCAACTAAATTTAAATATTGAGACAATATAAGATCAACCCATATAGGAAGTATTTGCAACCTTATGTAATACTTCAATGAACCATCTTAAGTTATATTATTTTTATCCTCATGGAATTTGAAATGAAAACAATATGATTACATAATTAATTAGAGCAAGAATATAACAGATTAATTATAAAAAATAAAAAAGGAAAGTATATAGAATAGCTCTTCTTCAATTAAATCAAAATTGAGAAGTTGATAATAATTAAGCTCTTCCTTATCAAATAAGGAGTTAATGATAATTAATTACTAGAAAAGAAGAAAGGAGACATATATAGTAGTATATGATAATAATAACATGGAGCCCACATGTTAATTACATAAACTGTGAGTAATTAATGGGGCCAATGAGCAAACCCTAGACATTAATGGGGGAGATAATTAGAATATAGAAAATGAAGGGGACTACATAAGCAAGTTCCTAATAATGGCAGCTTGTGCACTGTTGCTGTCGATGGACGCAAGAAGCTCCGACAACCGGTCGCTCAAGTCGTCGACCTCTCTGTGCAAGTTCTTGATGTAATTGCAAGTCTCCTGCAACACCTTCGACGCCGAAACCTAAGACGACACAAACAAAAAAAAATTGATTTGTTGATTAATGTTGTTCTTGTAAGAATAGTAATATCATGAATGAGCAAGTTGCAATAAGTGAACAAAAAATAGAGGGAACAAGAGAGGTCCACAGAGCACATGAGAATTAAATGAGGGGGTGTGGGCAATGAGAGTGACTTATATCATCATCCATGGCCACACACGTCACGAGCTTACCTTGTCTGATCGCCTGTTGCGGATCTCAGGGATGAGTTGCTGCAACCGGTACACTAGATCGGCGATCTGGTCGTCGGTGATCGCCGATGCGCCGGACTGCCTCGCACGTGATCTTCTTCCGGACATTGTACAAGCTCGAGAGACTAAATACAAGGGTCTGGTCGGGTCGGGTTCGACAAGAGACTTGAAGTCTCAGAGACAGAGATAGAGAGAGAGGGTTTTGAGAGAAGTGATTGTTTTGTTGATGTTTGTGTTTGTGTAAGAGTAAGAAGTTATGTGTAGAGCTATTTATATAGTGGAGTTTTGGAAGATGACAAGTGCATGGGAGAGAGGAGTGGGGTAGGGGCTGTTTGGTTAGTGTAAATAATGAGGAAGAGAAGGGGTGTCTTGAGA
>JAYMSW010003201.1:0-12555 GCA_036897725.1 Erodium texanum | reverse complement strand
TCCCGGATTCAAGGCTGTCGTTCGCATACGGAAACAGCCTATAGATCCAAGCTCGGCGTTTGCGACAGGAGACATCTCTCCGATTCAAATCTCGGAGTTCGCGGACGGACTCAGAGCTCTCCGATTTGAACTCGGAGTTCATGAACCGAGACAACTCGCAGATTGTCGCCGCTGCCGGACCTGTATCTGCAACCAATTCATTACTATGCTTTGAGGAAGATGAGTCGAGGAAGATGGCCGGACCCAACTTTTTTTTTTGTAAATAAATATTTAAAAATAATAATTCTGAGTTTCATAATTTATACTTTTAATTTTTCAAAATTAATATTCAGATTTTTTAAATTAATGTTATAAGCATATCAATCCAGTTTTTTTCATCTATAATTCATATTTAACTAATATATTTAAAACTAATCATGCTAAATATTCAAATTATTTTATTCCATTCCATTCAATAATTTATATATATAAAACAATCTATTTAGAATTATAATTTAATTTTACAGAACAATTTTTTTTTCAATTTTGATTTAAAAACAATATAGGTTATTCAAGGAGACGAAGGCTTTTGTTGAAAATTAAAAAGTGAAGGGAGGGCCTTATTGTCTTTTAAACTACAAGGGCAGATTTGTCATTTTTCCTTTAAAACTAACAGAATTTAACAGAAGACCGTGTACCATTCAATGGGCAGCTCGTAGCACGTTTTAAAACATTAGGCAGTTTTTCGTTCGTGTCCAATTCGTGTGGGCAGTTTTTAGTAATTACCCCAAAGAAATATGTTCATTAGACATCTATTGCAGTAAGGTGATAGACAAAGGGAATCTGGTATGCAAGCAAGAAAGAAACAATAGAATGAAAGAGTAAAAGCAAGTTCAACAGGAGTACTATATGGAATCTGGCCTAAACAGCACAAACAAACAAAAAAATGGAAAAACTATGAGTTTGGGTCAAATTCCAAGTAAGAACAATTCAAGAGCATATATTACCATATACAAATAAATAATATTTGAAACATGTGGCTATGAAGTTATAATATAAATGCAAGAAATGGATTTTAATTGTGAAGGACAAATAGTAGAAAGCAAGACAAGTGCAGCAGACAATTAGAAAACTCACTTTTGCTTCTGAATAGCCTGTGTGAGTCTAACATGCATAACTGGGAAAGACACTTCAATGCACTGCAGGAGGAAAACATGAAAATTGTATTTTGCATGAGACTAAACAGAAACAGCCAGATGAAAATGTGCAGGATGTAAATGGTGAAGCTGTCCATAGAGAGTTGACCTGATAGGCAGCGAGAATTTCTTCGACATCACTCAACTTGCATCCCCTAGAATAGGATGGGGCAAGAATCTGGGCAGCCTTCTTAAGCCATTTCACCCCATCAATCAATGACACATATAGAGCACCAGCAGAAACAGGAAGGTTTTCTGCAATATCCGTCAACTTCTGAACCTCCTAAAATAATTAGAAATAACAAATCCTTATCAGGTGAGTCAAAAAGGAAGATGTCAGTCATATATGAGGAAAATAAGATCAATCTGAAGTGCAGTAAGTATCAACTTTCAATGAATTTACTTGGGAAGCACAAACAGGGAAAAAGTGAAAGAAAAGAAACTGTTGAAGGCAGAACCCTGAGTAAATTTGAATTCTTTTTATTACATGATCTCGTTAAATAAATATGAGAAGTCAAGTAAAAGAAATACAAAATAATTCTGTGCTTATTATGCATACACAATCCAACCAATAAAAGTATTAACATGAGAAAATTGGAAACATCACCTCAAAAGATGGAGCTGTAGAAGAGAAGGAAAGGGCCTTATTGCACCATTGCAACATAGAATTAGCAGAATGAAGTTTTGGAATCTCATCAAAGTCAAAACAAAGAGATAACCCAGCTTCTATTATGGATTTTATGTTGGTCGATAGAAATCCAATTTTTGAAACAAATTCATCGCTCATTCCATCTCTGATTTTATGCATATTGAATAGGCAGTCTACATCTTGCAGCACAGAATGAGCATCATGCTGCCATGCATCGCACTTCATCAGAACAGACTCAAGCATTTGTCGTTCTCTCAAAGATATCTTAAGAAGTTTTGACCGAGCCACAAGTTCCTGAAAAATAATGTAGAATGCACTGTCATGCTTATTCTCCAACAATACTTAAAGAACAAACTAGATGCAGGTGATAACCAGAACCTTCAAGTCATTGACTTTTAGCAAAGAACCTGAAGCCTCTCCGTTGGAAATAGCGGGCAACAAAAATGGCTCAGAATTTTTCAACCAAGAGTTGGCCACTGATATTGCATCCGCAACATCATGGTGAGAAGGAAGAATCACAAAAATGTTCTCTGAAGCCCTGAAGTATTATAATTAAATTAGTCAAACCAGTGGTATAGAAAAAAGAACCCAAACAGAAATGAACAAACATATAACCACAAAGAGATTTTTTTTATTAAAAAAAAAAAAACTAGAAGACAAAATTAATAAGACATAAAACCTTAGAACATCCTCAAAGTCAGACATCTGAGCCTCATTTTTAAGAATATATGTTGCTCTTTCCTCCCAGCTTGTTGCAATTTCAACCACTCCAGACATATGACTAAATATTTCCTCTCCACCGATTTGTAGTCTGCAAAATATCATGTAAAACTTCAACAATAAATCAAAACACAAGTCACTATATCTTGAGAACTATCAAAGGGAGGGAAGGCAAAGACATACACTTCAGCCTCCATCACAAATTGTTTAATGAAATCCAGAGACATTCTAGTAGAACGTGCCTGCAACCAATTTGGGATTAAAAAGTTTTACATATAGTTTTGAGGATCATAAAGAAACTTCTAGATAATGACTGTGAGAACAAAGTTTGACTTACCTTGTGAGCTTTTTCCCTGCATCTAGCCTTTCCCAATTCAACCTCAACAAGGGGCAATTCATCAACTACTCAATACCAGAAGAGCAAGTAACATTGTACCAGAACATCACCAACAAATACACAAGTTATTATATAAATACATAGAAATCTCCTAACTTTACAAGACAAAATCACTTTGCATGTGGCAAGTAACAAACCATGGATTCTCAAAGATGCTCCATCTTTCATAATACAATTTAACTCCTTAACTACATTTTCTTGATCCTCCCGTTGATGAATGTTGACCAGCACATTATTAAAACGGGAAATCCATGAAAGAGCATCAACATGATGTTGCCTCAAAAGCTGCAACTCCGTAAAGTTGACAGTGAAATCTTGTAGTTCCTTAACAAGCACTTCAACAGCCTGCATACAACTTTTTTCTTTAAAAAAAAAAAAGAGCATGCACTATACGAGGAGAATGCAAGTTGAAAGGAAATAGAGGAAAACCCCCCACGAACCCAACCTTTAGATTAAGAGGACCTTTCAGCATGTCAATACACCGGGCCTGACATTTTTCAACTTGACTCAATAAAACCATAAGCCTTTCTGTTTCTGGCAGTTGCACTTGAAGCTCCAATGCCTATTAAACATAAACGTTAACTTTTATGATAAAATAACAAACAAAAAGTAAAACTATAAATGTTTAACTGGGGGAACAGAATCACAACACGAAAGAAAGGTCAGTGGTAAGATGAGAGAGCATAGCCATATGTAGGAGGAAATCTTGTTCTAAACGAACATAGTCCTTATTACCTCTGACTTCAACCTGTAAAGAATCTCAATCTCAATAGCAGCAGGATGTTTTTCATAGATGCATTTGTTCACACCTTCTATCCAGACCTGAAAAACAACAACAATGCAACAACATGAAACTATATAATTTGAAATGGAATTCAGGACATGAATTTTATTTAAACGACATGAATTGAATTTAAAAAAGAGCTCCATGTTTAGCATGTAGAGTAATTATCATGTCAGACCAATTATAACAGAAACAATTATGTGACATTTTTGACGTGTCCATCCAAAGTTATCATTAGTGTCAGAATCATGAAGAAAAAAACTGATACTGCATCACATTTACAGATGTTTGGTTCTTTTTTATCCAAAATGAATGAATGAATGGGCATTGTAAATTAGAATGGTACGACATTTCTGTAACTAGTAAAAAACGATTGAATGAAGTATACCTTTATTGAATTGATCCTCTGGGCTAGCCTGTCACTTTGTTTTACATGGATCGGTACGCAACAAGCTTTGGAGTATAAGGATTCCAACTGAGAGATCTATAAAGAAGTATCACAAGCAAAGATAATTCAGTGAATGAACAGAGTGAAAAAGATAACTACAGTCGAATTATTGTAGCTAATAAGTAAAAGATAACTACTTCTAACAAAGTTTCAGAAATCAGTAATGCCAACTTAATAATAAACAAATAAAGAATGTAAGATTTAAGTTGTAAGAGACCTTTGGGCTCGTTGAAAGTGTAGAATCAATTTCTTGAGCCAATGCCCTTGCCTCCTTTGCATAATCCTGAATTAAATAATCCAAACAGTAGAAATTTCAATTGACATACGGAGGATAGATGCATAATCGAAACTACAGTCACTTGTGAAGCTATGTTGACCTTCAACTTAGGAAGCCCAGGCACAATACAAGGTTCAGGACTAAGACTCAGCAACTTGTCAACATAATCGAATTCCAATTTCTCTGCACCTTGGCCACAGTGGCCCAACCAGTTCTCAAGTTTACAAAGACACTGGTTTATCCCTTCTGCCCATTTCTTAGCTTTGACCAGGTTGTTTGTTGTCTCGCGTACCTATATCAAATATATTTTAGTCAATTCTACAATAATCAAGGGTATGTTACAAAGAAAGAGAGAAAGAGAGACTTACAGCATCCATTTCAGGGCCAGCCCAGAGAAATTGTTCAGCCTTCTTCAGTGCACTGTTGTAATCTTCACTACAGAATGGACTTTGGAAAATCTTACATGAACGCAGAAGCCATCTCTCTGCAAGTTGAGCCAAACTAGCATGGCCCCCTTTCACCTAAACACAATACAGTCTTCAGCAAACAATAAAGAATGCATTCATTATAACCCATGCAATGCACAGGCTTGCCATCCTTATTTCAACTGTTACCATTACCATAAAATGATATAACTTGATGGTTAGAACCAAGTAAAATCAGCCTTCCAAGTTCTCATTTTGTTCAAGACTCAAGTCTAGTTATCAGGGCATTGTCTTAAAACCTACATGTGATACTAGTTATCGTAACAGTTAACATACTAAAACAAATGAAGAGAAGATTACGCATGAGTTCATGAAACTAAGTATTAGTTAACAATACAATTTGGATTTAGCAACTAAACACAATATAAGTATTTCCATGCAATTGTATACATAAATAAAGCTCAGGAGGACATCGTAAAGTTTTAAAAAGAATCTTAATCAAGGACAAAAGGCGAAATGGGTCACAAACTCTCAACAAGTCAAGGGATGTAA
The DNA here is from genome assembly GCA_036897725.1 of Erodium texanum. Lineage (NCBI taxonomy): Eukaryota > Viridiplantae > Streptophyta > Magnoliopsida > Geraniales > Geraniaceae > Erodium > Erodium texanum. The sequence goes on along the minus strand of JAYMSW010003201.1, from coordinate 7,128 downwards.
ATTTTCTGGAAAACTCAGAAATGTTCACTGTACTAGAGATAATTGAAATGGCAAAAAAAAAATATCTATATTATCTCAAGTTGATGGAAATCAGTTAAAACCTTTTTTGTCAAAGCAAATGTTTCTTTGGAGCATGGAATTTGCCTCTGTATCTTTCCACTTTGAGGGACTTCTTCAATAGTACACTTATCAATAGAGAGCACCAAGTCATTTAACTCTGATAGTGTATGACGGTACAGAAGGCGTCGCTTGTGAGGTTTACATTCACAAAGGTGTCCCCAATGCTGTATGACAAGCAAATAGAATCAGTAATGAGAGGGAAATATTTCACTGGTAGTAAAGGTTCAATGTAAGTATGGAAAAGGCCCTTGAGATGTAAACAAGGTAATCAAAAGAGAAAAAAATATGATATTCAAGTGACAGTTTAAAGTACATCAGTAAAACATGGCAAACAGAATAAAGTGGACCATAACCAAATCAGCTTAAGTGAATGAAAGCATCCTAAAAAGTACTAGAAACATATACAATCAATCAATATATATATATAACCATACTCTTAATGGAAACAGGCCAGACTTCACAAAGCCGGCAATACTAAAGAAAACACAGTGCATTTATTTCTTCCATATTTTATCAATTAAAAGGCATGACAAGTTAACCCGCAACCATACTTGAGAAATAGATTACAGTTTAAGTGTGAAGTCATTGTACAATTCTTCAAATTAGAAACCGCTACATTCACATACCTCTAAACAAACAAAAGTAGATGGCCTACAGCGACAAACAACTGCAGAGAGATAAAGATATTGTTGGCATATGATGCATGTTGGATCCTACAAACACAACCAGGAGATGTCCATGAGAATAGTTATGGTAAGTTTCAAGTTAAGATTTCGTTTCAAAAAATATTGAGGTAATGTGAAATAGAAACAAATACCTCTTCAGTGCCCACATATTCAGGACACTTTCGAGGGGGCATAGGAGATGATTTGACAAGACCATTTTTCCAGAGTCTCTCTCTCCAAGTTTTCTCTTTAGTATAAACTCTGATCAATTCTTTCTTCAAATAAGGTGACACTTTATTTCCGCAATCTTTCTGCTGGTAAGAAAAAAATAACTGATGAAAGTCCGTAAATCATTCAAAGTAGTATTGAACTGCCAACAGGTGTACACAATAAATAAACATAAGACTTCATTATAGCTACAGAGTAATTGATTCACATTTTCATCAAACCAGTTACTAGTAGACCACCGAACTGTTATGACAACCAAGGTATAATTTCAGTTTCTTCTAAATTAGCTGACATGGACGCATTAGTAACATAAGCTTTCTGAACGAATAAACCCTCCTCTGAGTATTACTATTGATGAGTTAGTGCCTGCATATGTGTTTTCTCAGAGGGAATATTCTCATATTGAATTATCGTAACTATTAAATATCGATAATAAGTAATAAGAGAGACATTCATCTGAACAGAAACAGAATGCACAAGCATTAATGCTTGTGCATGCATATTACAACCCATATATACACACGCAAATTAGAAAGCCGATACATATATATCTAAGCTTTTCTTTCTTTTGCATGTCAAGTAAACGTCTTCTCCTTTTCTTTTAAACTCCATCCAACATGAAAGTATCCTTTGAAAAATCTCTAATCTGATAGTTAGCATTATTCCAAATTACAACATCATTCATTTGGTGTTCAATAACATGAATTGGGGAACAAAGCTTTTAATTATTAACGACAAAGGGTCATATATAACAAATTAAATAAGCATGATGTATTGCAACAGATCACGAGAACAAAATAAAAAGCATATCTGAAATTTCAAAAGCTGATAACCTTTGCCACCACGCAAAGAAGCTCTTCATGTGACAAAACAGCCGCTTTATGATACAGCTGATAAAGCTCTGCCCCAAACCCACCATGAGGAAGCCAATCAGCAGGAGCAAAATTCACAGCCTCGGCACAATTCAAACCTGTAAAGACCAAAGAGCTTAACTACCAGATACGATTCATTCTTGTATGCCAAAATCCTACTGATTATCAATACCACATACCAAAATTGAAACCTCCATGGTAAGATCGGGGGAAGGTGACCACAAAATTTCCAGGCTCCTAGAAAGAATGAACAAACGTGCACCAAATTATGCAACAAATAGACGAATAGTGTCACAAACAAATACATTTATCAGGAAGAAGCAAACAGTTCGGAAACATACTTGGTTTACAGTACATGCAGAACCAAATAGCAAAATACGTGCTTGAAAAGCACGTGTCCTCCTAATAAACTAACAGAATATGCAACAATGGATTAGTGTACACCTAGCATACAACTACCTGGTTCAATTGTCCGTGCCAATCCAAGAGAAAAATTGGAAAATTTAAGAACCTCGTGGCACAGCAATTAGAACATGCAACCTAATTTACAATCTTGACAACTCATGCCTCCTTTTCCCGTCTAATTTTGATTGTAGGGCAAACAAAACCACAATTTCCAATTTTGCAGTCAGAGCTCTTAGGAAATAGAAATAATCATACAAAATACCCCACTCATACATTCATAGTATAAGACATTCTATTGCACCATCCCTAATTCTGATAAAATCTTCCTATCTCACTTTCAGTTAATGAAAATAAGGAAAATAATTATTAAGATTAAAGAATACAACAAGTTCTCCTAGCATAACAAACCTGCAGCACATTGTACACTGGGACTTTGTTTTCTTGCAAAACAGATGGGTTCAGCATAGTAACCAGCTGAAAGAGCAGATCTGGTTGGGCATCAAACAGATCAGGGAGACTGTTCCGCATAACCTAGAGAGAGTAAACAATGTGATCATTAACATACTTTGTCGGCAAGAATCGAACTGCTCAGCACAAAAATAACAGTCTTTGTTAACAAAAGAAGGTAGAGCAAAATATATCACTCCACTGATATTAAATATACAAATTTCGGTGAAGATGGTAAAAGTAAGGAACTAAACATCACAAACATAAAAAATAAAATGAGATATGAAACTACCTTCTCAAAAGCGCCAGCCTTACTACCAGGGATGCTATACCAACATTTGGGATCTCCCCTAAGAACACAATAAATGCAGTGAGCAATTTATTGTACACAACAACAAAAAATGATAGATGAACTTGACCTTAAAAAATGGCAACCACCGTAAAAGAAGAGCAAAGTTCATGGTATTAACAAACTGGAATGCTAGAACAATAGACCCTTCATGTTTATAGGTTGTAGACGACAATCACAAAGTCTATTCCTTTAAGCATGCTTGAAGTACAAGGGAAAGTGATTTGTCACAGTAGATATCCGGTTCAAGCCAGCATATATACCGTGGACATTACTATGCCATATAATAACATAAAAAAAGGTTTAGATGTCAACAGGTGGGACATAGTAGGTTTCTTATGAAATCCTCCTTCATTGAAATGGTTAGCATGCCAAATTTTATTAAGGAAGATAGATGTTCCATTGGAAGTAGAGAAGTAGTTTTCCACATACAAGCTTCAGAGTTGGATAAAAATTTAGTAATACCAAATAATTTACCCTGGGTAGATAATTCCTAATGGGCATCCTATGCTCTCTCAACCCAAAATTTCTAGGTAAAATATATAGTCATTGTCCATTAATGTGAGAAGCTTCATCCTCACCAAGGATGAGTCTGAAGCAACTTGGATCATGCAACTTTGTTGTATGAAAGTGGCAGTTGGTTCGAGTCAAAAACCTTGTTAACTTAAAAGCTGTTATCTGTTACATATATCGTTTCAAGGAAAGGTTGGATGTTGGTCAAATTTACTCAGTTTTCATTACTTAAAAATGAATGACAAACTTCCCATTTTGCCAAAGTAACTCCAAAATTTGAATTTCAAAGAACAATAATTTTTAGTATTGCAATCTTATATGTAATGAAGTTCCTCCTCTCGCGAATACTCTTATCTATATGCCTTATTCGAGATTAATCAATCAAACTAAACCACATAACATACACAGAGGAATTTCCATACTATCATAGCTAAAACTCCGCGCCCTTGTGTTACAAGGATGCCCATTTGAACTCCAGGACTAAATCCAACCCCTTGAATGCATTAATCCACCTTTTGCTAACTGCATTGTTATATTTGCTTAATTTTTGCAATTGACTCCAATTAACCATATACACACACCTAAAAAATTAGAAATATATTCTCAAAACGACAATTAAACTTAAACCTATCATGCTTGAACTTGTCATGTGTCAAGCTTTAGCTTAAATGCACCTAAACTTGTTCAAAGAGTTAGCATTTAAGTGCAAAACAGAAGCTAAGCCCTTCCTCTTTCAACATTGTTCTATTTCAGTGAAACTGAATTAATGACCCTCAGCCTACTATATATAAATTTCTATTTCCATCAATAAGCTGTTTTGCTTTAGAAATGACTATGCTATTTGTAAGTGAATATGCCATAAAGGCATCATACAATTACCAGTGAGAAAGGAAAAAGAAAACATCAACCATTCAACTCCCTCACCCTTTGGCACTGAGTCATTAACCCCATATGGTGTACATGCCAAACTATCTAAATGATTTTCCATCATCGTCATTTGAACCAATATTGGAATACCTTCATTCCAACTCCTATCCTTCCTCAAACTAACACACACCCTTTCGACTGACAATTTGTCAGTTTCCATACCCCCAACCAAAGAGAACAAAACTATTGTCACCTAGGTTTTCAAATTAATTAAATAAATGGTTGTAACATCTATTTTATGGTACACATACCACTTCAACTAATTCAGCAGCTCAAAGCCCCACTTCAGAGGTTAATGCCTACTTTCTTCTAGTTTCTTACTTGACTCTTGAGTGCATGAAACCAACATTGTTCTTCATTTGCATTTGAAAAGAGTAGTAAAATGAAATATATTATTTAACTAAAAATTAATCTCATGCATTTCATTGTAATTTCCTGCCTTGTGAAGGCAGCCACATAAAGTTATTAAGACATTTTAGTGTTTGTATCATAGTTCTCTAACTTCTAGGATTGCAAATAGTCGAAAAGAGCAGGAAGAGGTATATCAAATAAATTCATAAATTCCAATAGGTTTTAGTAAGGTGCTGCAATATACATACCAGTGAAGATAATTCATTGAATAAAAACAATGGTCTTCAAAATGCCAGCAAAAAGATGAGAACAGCATCCCAACATACAACCAAGGCACCATAACACCAGCAATGCTCTGATGGACAGCTCGTAGAACTGACCCCTCCAATTTAGGCAAGTTATTGAGATTCCATGGACTGGAGCAGTACTCGTCCCATACCTTAGCCTCAACTGATTCGGGCTTCTGGCCATTCACATGAGGAAAACCACTTCCATATATAGAAGTATCCAAATCACTGCCATACAAAACTTCAACTTCACCCACTGATCCCTCCACAATCTCCCAGAACTTTTTTTCTAGTTGCATCTGTGAAGTAGGTCCAGGCCCAAACCATTTCTTTTTAGCTCGATCAGCCATGCGCCTAAAAGCTTCTAATGAGAAATGTTTTCCAGGAACAAAACCAAAGCTATCCTCGTTAGAATTCAAGCAGTCAAAACAATACCAATTCCCTGGAGGAATCTGCTTCAGAGGTGGAGAGAGACAGTAAATATGCCACCCCCTATTACACCTATCACATAACAGCATCACTTCCCCATGCAATCCACTTCTACACTGTTCACATATCTGATCAAGCTCTTCATTATTCTCTACCTTACAAACCCTAACTTTCTCAGCATTATTGTTCCTTCGCCTCCTCTTTGAGCTCGAGGTTCCATCCCCTTGTTCGCTCTTTATCTCCCCATGCATCCCCCTCTTACAGCCCCTACTAACCTCTTTATTCAATGTACTATAATATGTCTCATAATCATATAAATGCTCCCTATATAATTGGCACAGCACATGCTTTGCGCAGTCAGAAATCTTTGAAGACGGACGCACAAAACGAAAAACCTCCCCCCACTTCTTATCCTTCACAATCTTATCATAACCCCCAAACCGCTTAGCGGAATTAAATAACTTACACAAATCCAACTCCTCCCCCTCGAAAACCACTTTCTTCTTCAGCTTCTTTCCACCATGATCCTCCAGAAACCTATTGTACTCCAACTCAAAAGTCTCGGAATCACAGGAAGCAGGCCGGGCCTGCAACTGGTGAATGGCTTGAGTCTTGGTGGGGAATGTGAAAGAATCTTTATCCAATGCAAAGGGTGGCTTCCAAGAACTTGGAGGAACAATCCTACATATCCCATATGGCTCAGCCTGTGGCCTGATCTTGGCAACATACTCCAAAGGGTCTTTAAATTCCTCCTCAGTTGGGTAAAAAACTGGACCAGGAGGTATATTCGATGATCCCGGAGCTACTCCGTTCGAACTCTGCCCTCCTCCTAAAACCCCCTTCTCCACAGCCCTAGGTCTTCCCTTCCCCATTACCTCCACTAACGCTAAGCAATACCAACGGCATACATGTAAATTGAACAGTTCCTACGCTTACACCCACACGTATCTACACGATTTGCATATAAATTTCTGTAGTGATAAAGTACCGGAGAAGATTGGTTTCTAGGGTTTGAAGCGTACCTTTTGTTGCAGAAGATGAGTTGTGATGATAGTGAAAAGAGTGAAGTCTCGTGAGACGTTCAGTTGAAGAAAATGAATGGGGCAGTTTTACTTATAGGGTCTACTTTTCCAGTTAATTACCGAAGTGGCAACCCTTTTTGTCTTTTTCTTTAATGTCGTTGTGGCCTCTCTCGTCGTGTGTTTTGGGCTTTGTGGTTGAACGCCACGCGCTTGCGATCGGACGGAGGACCTCTGTGACGGCTGAAACGAACAGCGGAGATTGCGGGGTTAGGTTCATGTTGGAGGAGAGGAGCGTGGTGTGTGCACGTGAGTTGTTGATTAAATTTGGTAAAGGGAACACAAACAGGAATGGTACTTGACAGGGATGTCAATGGTGCACTGCTCGTCGCCATTGGCTAGCCCGAGTTCCATATCTTTCATTTTTATTCATATATACAAGTTCAATCTTAACGTTTAAATCCTTTTTATTCAATATAAAATCTTTTTTTTTCATTTGTTTATCGGGTTTCAGTT
>JAYMSW010003200.1:0-12557 GCA_036897725.1 Erodium texanum | reverse complement strand
GGTTAGCTTTGTCAAAGCTTGACTTAAAAACAAGAGGCACTCCTAGCCTACAATATTGAAAAAGAAGATCACCTTTCCAAAATAAATACATAAGAATAGTTACCAATTCAATAATAGCTTATGCATTCTCTCTTAACTGAAACAAATATCAGATACAAAAAGTCAGAAACTCTACCAGTAAAACTTCCCGTATCTTTTTTTAGTTAAACTACAAACATGCAACATTTCAATTCATACAAACCACCTTATTATCCATGAAAGAATAAATCAAAAGCATACAGATATCATCCAGTCATAACATTTTCCCATCAAAACAAATTTTCAGCTCAATTACTTCGATTTTCCTAGGAAACAAGGCACTACATATGGTAAAACAAGGAGACATACTTGGTTGCGATACCCTTAATGTGCTTCGCCATCTTCATGACATGTTCCTCTGATTCAATGACATTGGGACCGGCTAATAGGAAAAATGGTTGTGCGGTCTGTTTAAGGTGGGCATAATCAAAGAACTGTCAACCATAACATCTTTTACACTACACAGACAAAAAGGGTAACCGGTCCTAACCTTGAGCTGGTTATATAGCAAAGATGAAGAGTCCATCTCCGCTGCTTAGCTAGAAAACAATGCACGTGAAACAAAAACTCTTTCAATGTATGAGTTATTTAGAAAAATATTTCGTTAAGATCCACATAACAGGAAAATAAAACTCAAAGCTACCAAATCAAATACACAGACACAATAACCATGTATTGATAGTATAATTTGGAAAATACAGAACTATAATTTAGTTAAAATACGTATATAATTTATAAATTCAGTGAGATATTCTACAGAGCCAACAGAAAGCCCAAAATGATTACTACCGCAAGTAACACACTGATTGTTCAGACAAATTGCTTGAAATCCCACGTAACAGCAAAATTGAACCGCAAATTTCGAAGTACAAAGACAGAAACAACGTGGATCCGTAGCAGGGTCGTCAGATCGTGAATCGTTAGACCTGTTCTCAGTACAGTGAACTACGTCGTAAATTCAGCCCAGCTCAATGGTTAAAGATACAGAAACATGCTTGTACGAACAAATCCAAATCCACAAACCAATGTACATATACACACTTAAAATTTACTGGAATCAGAGCCACAGTTCACCTAAGAACAATAATTTAAGCAATACACAAATTACCAGAGAATGCTCTGAAATCCAAATCGGAGGATCAGAACTTGGAGTCGGAGCAGATGGAGGCGAGATCTCGATTGAGGTGGTTGAAGTTTCCAGCAGAGAAGAGATCAGTAAAGAGGAGGTTGGCGTCGAGAGTGTGACTGAGAATCTGAGATGGAGAGACCACACAAGTATTAGTAGTCGATAGAGGGAACAGAAATAACAGTGAAGGGCAAAATAGTAATTACGCCTTTAAACTATAATGTTGACAAATGTTCCCTAAGTTTAAACAAATTAATAGCTTAAGACATATGTAATTTTATAAGTATTTATAAATGTCTTTGTTCAAAAGAAACTATCAACTTTTTTATATAGGAAATCACCATAATTACTAATTCACCTTTAAGCATTTTTTTGGTGAATCATTCCTTAACTCTGTTTTTTAGAAGAAAAATCCCAAATTTAAATTGTTGAGGTGGAATGTATTTGGCCGACAAAATTTATGATCATCAAAATAAGGTAATATAAACCGTGTAAAATCAAAAAACTTAAGATAAATATTTTTATTTTGATGGGTTTTTATAAACTAAAAACGACCGAGGTCAATTGAATAGTATATTGAAACTAATCAAAATTTGTAATTTAAAGAACAAAAAATGGATTAGACCAATTTGTATTCACCGCTGCACCTAAGGACATGTTTAAGAACCAAAGTAATGTATGATACGATTATATTAATGACATTAACTCTAATAAATTCACGTGCGGTAGAAAAGAAAGAAAGCAAAAGAGAGACACCACGACATTGTTTTTTCATTTCCGTCACAATAAGCAACTAAAAAGGACTGCAAAACATGCTTCTGCATAGTACAAACCCAAAGCGAGCGTGTAAGCAAGGTGAGCTTCTAAAGAATCATCTTTTGTCCCTCCACCTTCTTCTTCCACCACAACCTGTCTTTGTCTCTGTACATATACGGACTCTTGCTTCTGATGAGTGGCAATGCCTGTAATAGGACTTGTGAAATATTGCATGATCACGATCGATGATGATAAGAACGTGTCTTGTGCTGCTTCTCTGCGTCATCGTAAACCAATGTGGTAATAAGCTTTTTTTTTAATGATTATTATTACTAATTATTTGTGTTACTATTTTGAGAGCTCCTAGACCAAACCACGATTCAAATTCTTCATGTTATGCAGATGCTAGGAAGTCAATGTTCTCGTTCTCACAATATGTTGCGGCACGTTCAAGCTCATGCAATTCCATGAAGATTGTGAACCAAAACTTGGATTCATCAAACTCAGCACCCTACGCGAGCTCTCCATTCTCTATGCCACCTTTTGATCCATTACCTTCTGTTTCATTGCCTGAACCTCTCCCTCCTCTTTGTCCATACTCAACGATCTCATCTCCAAGCCCAATAGACATCATCCCGGGCCCACCGAGCCCAACCGGTAACATCAACCCACCGGCCACTTTTCCGAGCCCATCCGGCAACATTCCGATCCCCTCATACACCTTCCCGGGCCCACCGGAATTTGGGCCCACTCCAACAATTCCTGGTCCAACGTGGCCCACGTTAAGCCCGCCTTATAATGAGCCGAACCCTCCTGGCCTCACTCCAAGGCCACCTATCTTTGAGCCACCGGCACCGTCGGTCCCAACACAGCCCAACGGGACTCCGGGCACGGCTCTTTGGTGCGTGGCTAAGCCATCGGTACCCGACCCCATAATTCAAGAAGCATTGAACTACGCTTGCGGGTTAAGTGCGGATTGCGGTTCGATCCAGCCTTCTGGGTCGTGCTTTCAGCCCGACACATTATACGCACATGCTTCGTATGCTTTTAATGATTACTGGCAGAGGAACAAGGCGAAAGGCGGCACATGTGAGTTTGGGGGAACAGCCATGCTTGTGGCTATTGACCCGAGTGAGTTTCTTACACTATTACATTTGTTGATGTCCGAATAGCCTGGTTAGAGAGATTTAAACAATAATTTTTTTCCCTGAAATAATTTAAAAAAATAATATTAGTTAAACACTAATTAGAGTATATTATTTAATAATTCTTTTTTGTTGACAGGCTACGAGGGTTGCCATTTTCTGTACAACTAATTGCGACCGAGCCATTGGAGAGATCAAAGACCAAAAGGACAATAGTCACTCTCCAATTTTCCCTCTATATTGTAATAAACTTGTAGAGCTTCCTTAACTTCTCCAAAGTGAATCAATGTTTGTCGTATTATCGTACTTGTGCTATCATCTTGACAGTTTTTCAATTTTAGAACACATTGAAAAACGTTTTTATTGTAAAAAATGATTGTAGATTAGTTTATCTTTCCTTCCCAACATTTTAAGCATCTATTAATGGAACGAATTTTTCTTAACCAAGATATTAAAATTTGAAAATTATTATCTTGTTTTGTAAACACTCAAATTTCTGTTGTTAATTTCCAAAAGTTCAATACCTCTCGTTATTACATGCTACAAAATGCGTTGAAGTCCATTTTAATTGAAAAATGTATTGAAAAATTACTGATTTGATATTCTATTTTATCCAATTAAAATAAATAAAACAGTGTTATTATATATAACACATCAAAAGAATAAACATTTACTTCGAGAAATATTATACAGGAGAATTTGAAAAATTATGCCTCATAATATACCTTATTTATTTTATATGCTCCAATTTTTAAAATTGTGATAAATATGCTTCTTATTTATATTAAGACAAAAATACCCTCTTTAATGTTTGTTAAATCAATGTTCTCTTTAATATTTACCTTCATTTAATTTTCTTTCTTATTATACCGTTCATTTCTTTTCATTAATTTTTTTTATGAAAACCTTTTATTAAACAATAATATGTTTTAATTTTTTTAATTAATTTGAATATATTTTATTTAGATAAGAAGCATATTTTTGTTAAATCAATGTTTGTTAAATCAATGTTCTCTTTAATATTTACTTTCATTTAATTTTCTTTCTTATTATACCGTTCATTTAATTTTCTTTCTTATTATACCGTTTATTTCTTATTATTTTTGTCTTAATATAGATAAGAAGCATATTTTTCAAATTTTTAAAGATTGAAACATGTAAAACAAATAAGATATGTTATGAGACATAGTTTTCCAAATTTCGCATATCATATTAGAAAACCAACTCGACTAAAAACTTAAGTTGATAGTTGAGAGACCTGTTATAGTTTTATATTATCACATACTAAGCTCTTATATCTGAAAAGCATCATTTTAAAACATGGTAAGTTTCTATGTAAATGCTAAGACAATAGAGTACCTTTGTAGTCGACATCTTGGGTTGCTTGTCGAATAAGCATCCCAGCAAAGTTGGCCATGCGGATTGATTCTTCAACTACCTGTGACCTCAAAATAAGATAATTTCAATGTCATCAAATGATATACTGTGAATTAATTCAGACAAACCTTCTTTGTGTATTTCATGTTTGAAAAATCATCACTTGTTATGAACTCAGAGTCCTTGGTTTGTTTAATGGCCATGTTCTCCTCCTGTGAAATGAATATAAGCAAACATGTGATGATAAGTAGGAGGTAATTAGTATTAGAGAACTAACTCAATTAAAAGCTTATGTTGATAGTTGAATGTCCAATTGAACTTTTATATTTTAACAAGCAGATACAAACTTGTTTATGGGTTTACATAGAACATTTTCGGAAGAGGGACAGAAAATGGATTCGAAACCGTGTTTGTGAGGTACTAAATCTTGATATCATATTAGAGAACAAACTCAACCGAAAATTTAAACGGATAATTAACAATTATGATTTTATATTCTAACAATTAATAATGGTTTCGTACCCGTAACTTGTGAAGAACATGAGGGTATTTGGCAAGATAGTAGACGGCCCACATTGCAGCGTGAGCGGAGGACACATAAGCTCCAGCCATTACCGCGACAATGTTATCGAGCACCTCTTTATCGTTCATATTGTTCCCCTCTTTATCCTTCAATCGCATAAGCTCATCCATTAAATCATTCCTACCCCTTGTCACTCCTTTTCGAATCAGGACCTTCTTTTTCTCTAGCTCCGCCTTTAAAATCACATCAAGCTTTTTCCGACCCTGTAAAATTACGTTACACACAAATCAAGGTTGATGTTTGTGAAACAATTACAAAGAGCCGTAATAAATAAATAAATAAATGTTACCAGACCTGACAAGCCCGATAATAAGTTGTTCCAGGAATGTTGTACGGCTGAGCACTCGTTCCTTGGAACATGACACTGAAGAGACTGTCAATTGTATCTAGTAGTGGCCCAGGTTCCAAGCTCAGAAAATGCATTCCAATGTTTTCAAATGTCAACTGTTACAAAGTATGAAGATTACTTAAATGAACTTGATTGAGTCCAATATTAGATGAAGCAGAGTAGGTATAGTTGTTATGTGACCTTTTTGGTTTCATGATAAGTGGTGATAGTGCCTTGTTCGGCCCATGAACGTAGGGCAGCTACGACACGGGGCTGGATCATATCACCTATGCGACGGAGAGAGGCGGGGGGTTTGGTGGCATTGATGACGTAGGATCTGAGACGTAAATGAGCTTCTCCTTCAACCGTTCCCAGAGAGCTTGTGCCGACGATATCAGTGCAAGGCCACCCTATTGGAAATAGATCACTTGTTTGCAACACAAATTTGTTGGCTGATGGAACGCATGTTATGATGGATGGTGATCCCATTAGGTGAGTTCTGTACATTCCTACTCCATTGCCGTACCTAATCATCCAAATTTAAGTTGATAGTTTAGCGGCTAATTGTCGTGGACCGTAGGATGGCAAACAGACTCTGATATCATATTAAAGTCCGATCCACCTAAAAGCTCAAACTAATAGGTGGAGACTCAGACTTGTTGTTATGTAAACTGATACTGTGACTGACATCTATCCGATGTGGTACCCTAACAACAATTATATGTTTATACTCTTGACACTTACTTGCGTCGCTTATGATCGATGAAGCCGTCGGGTTCACCATGGATGCAGAAGTACCATACGAAAGAGATCATCTCGCCGATGATCGGAAAACCCATGTGGCCGGGTGGCAGGGTGGTTCCGGCGCGGGAGCATTTAATATTCTGAGGAATAGCATACCAGAGCTCGTTCCACCACCACAGCAGCAGTCCCACCACCGGAAGAGCTCCAAGCACCAACCCCAAATACAACCCTATTTCACCCATTTTTAAGTCTGCATTTTGCATTCATAGTTCAGGGCTATATAAAGACAGTGAGCCAATCATTATGTTAAGTCCTGACAAAATGAACGTACGAATTTGAATATTATAAAATGACATCTTTACAATTCAATTGTTTATATCTCAAGTAAATTTTTTGTTTAAGTTTATATGTTTATATATAATATATATTAACTAAACTAAGTAAAATAGAACAAGAACGTAATATAGAAATGATGTGGTACACAAAAAATATGTTGCCTACGTCAGTGACAAAGGAGATATAGTATTTAACACCTATCATCTTTGGGTAAAATAAAGAAATGCATATATATAGTAACAACCAAATCACTCAAATTAATTCAAGATATAATATTTAACACCTATCTTCTTTGGGTAAAATAAAGAAATGCATATATAGTACATTCATATCGTCATTCGAAATTATAAAACGAAGATATATTTAGTCTATATTGCCTATCAAAATTTAAAAATCCATATCATAGGCAGCAAATTGGTGATATAAAAATCAATTGCGATTGATTCCTACTGATTTATAAGTGTAAACTCGAGCACCCTAAACTTGCATTTTTTTATACATATATACTAATATATTGATAGAGATGAGATATATTGCAAATCATTCTTATCTTACAAACTAGAGAACCAATCTGAGCCACATGCATCTAACGTCAAACAACGTACATAATGCCACGTCACCCACCAAAAAACAGTATATTTGGGCATTCACACATGCGTCAGGGGCAAAAAAGTCGTTTCGCGCAACTAAAATCTGTAGGTGATAAAACTTATGCATTCAGGTGATAAATTTCTGATGCATTCGGACAGGAACACATATATTGATAATCTGTGTATAGTTTGGTGATAAAACTTGCGCATCCAGGTGATAAAAATTCTAATACATTAGGATAAGGACACGAATGTTGATAATTTGCGTATAGTTTAGTGATAAGACTTATACATCCCGTTGATAAATTAAATGACTATTTTGTTTGATAAAATATATTGCTACAGATGATAAAACATGTTGTTGGAGTTGATAAAATATATTGTTACATTTGATAATACGTGCTTCTGGAGTTGACAAAATCTGTTACTGTGATTGATAACTCATGATTACATAGTTGATAAAACATTACGTTATAGTTGATAAAATATAGCCACCTAGATGATAAATTATTTGTTCATAATAGCTCGAATCAAGCTCGTTTCATATGGTCAAGGTGATAAAAATACATGTTATAAGTGATAAATATATTTAGTAGAGTTGATAAAAATACATACTAGAGTCGATAAAAATACATGTGAGAGGTAATAAGCATACATACTATAGGTAATAAAAATACATGTTAGATGTGATAAAAAATAAACAATAGATGAGATAAAAAAAACGTATGATGAATGTGATAAAAATATATGTTCAATGTGATAAAAATATTTAGTGGAGTTGATACAACTGTATGCTATGGGGGATAAAAATACATATTAGAGGTGATAAAAACACATGTTCGAGTGATAAAAAAATGCGTGCCAAGGGTGATAAAAATGCATGACAGGGTGATAAAACTTCATGTTATAGTAATAAAATTAGCAAAATAAAGACCTTAAATCTCGAAGAATACATTCTCAATTATTTCTTAAGAAACACAAAGAATGAAATCACAATCAAATACGATGGGGATATAAAAAAAATTGAATTCCAAATCTTCAATTTGGATTAGGTGGAGGAGGTCAACGAAATTTCAATTTGAATCTTCAAAACGAAATTTGAGATATGAGAGAGAGATTTGAATCTTCAAATCAAATTCGTGGATGTGAGAAAAATTTCAAATCATAATATAGGAGTGAGAGAGAGGGTGTCATGTAGCTAGATTTTTTGTTTGAGTAGAGAGAAAAAAAGATGATATCTAGTTAGGGTTTGGTGACTAATGTGAAAATATCATAATATCCCTCTTTTCTTATAAAATAACTAAATTATATTATTTTGTCATCTTATGTATTGACAACATGCGAACTGCGAACCCTTGCTTTTTTTATATGAGTACTTTAGATTGGTTCTCTAGTTTGTACGATAAGATATGGTTTTCAACTAATTTTGTCCAACGTTGATATATTACCATATTTTGAGGAGAGAAAAAAAAGCATTCGATTGTAAATATTATTAGAAAAAGGAGAAATTAGAGATAACCATCCTCAACTCAATGCACTTTTCAATTTAAAAAAAAAATGAAAGTAGTTATCTCATCTTTTCAAAATTTTCATGCTATTAAAATTTAAGGAAAACTCCAAAAATTAATTACTTCCAACTTTCATTTTACAACTCCTATAGCAGACCATCTTTCGTCACAAAAACTAATATGGAGTTATGAGAAACTCTGAAAAACAGTTAAGTTGGATGATTTCCATCAATTAACCAAGCGAAAAGACCTTATTTCCCCTACACATTAAAAATTCAATAAAAGTACAATTATAATATATTTTGAAAAACCCAATTAGTAATAAAATTTTATAAATCAAAATATTTTTTTAATAAAAATCCATCTTAAGTTTTTGATTGAAATTTTCAATTTTTATCAATTTCTAATGATTTCTAATATTAATTTTTTTTAAAATCCATCAATTAACCAAGCGAAAAGACCTTATTTCCCAATTACTAATGATTTTTAATTTTTAAAATAGGATGATGATTTTTTGAAGATGATGACATCAGTATGAAGTCGTTAGCCTTCGTTTTTTAAAATTTTATTTCATTCTTTTTAGATTTCAATTTTAGAAATCATTAAAAATTGATAAAAATTCAAAATTTAAGTCAAATAATTAAGATGATTTTTTAAGAAGATATTCTGATTTATAAAATTTTATTTGTATTTATTTGAGTTTCCAATGAATTTTTATTTGTTAATTTTTTTTAATGTGTAAGGGCAATACGATCTTTTCACTAGGTTAACTAATGGAAATCATCCAAATTAACAGTTTTTTCAGGGTTTTTCATAACTCCACATTAGTTTTTGTCACGAAAGGTGGTCTGTTGTTAGGAAGCTTTTGGAGTTTTCGCTCAAATTTATTAATATGCAGTTAACTTTTATACAAAATGTCTAAAATGTCATTAAACTTTTTGAATTTAAAATTTTGTTTTGATAAAATATAAAAAAGAAGTTACGTTGACGGCAATTGTCTTCTTCACCTCTCTACAACTTTTATATACCTCGGGCCTATAACTGCATAGATGATGTCAGAGATGAGAGAATCGAGGTCCTAGTCGTTAAAGAGGGATTTGGAGATTCTTCCCCTCCAAACCAGATTCGCTGTAGTCGATCAGTTTGATTTTGGACATGTCCGTCAAGTCCAAAGGTTGGTTCCTGAATGCTCTAAATGGATGTTGGAACAACTTGCATCTTCCTCGTTAGACTTGACTTCTCTAAATGGATTTGTACTTTGGTTAGAGGAAGGCGCGATTCAGGAACCATTAGAGCTCAAGAACCTAATCAGATATGAGTTCACACTACAATTAACTATAGTATAAATTAAACTTGCATCTTCCACACAACAATTAACTATAGTATAAATTGTCCATAACAACTGGCTACAATATAAATTGTCACCCGACAACCAATTACAACATAAATAGTTCACACTACAAACATCTTCAATAAACTTTGCCCACATGACAACTAACTACATAAATATCCAAATAACACTATAATACAAAATGGACAAAAAAATGCTTCTATTTCAGCATGTGCAATGGTGGTGGAGGGAGAAGCAATAATATCTCATTGGAAGCAACACACACTTGTTTCCTTCTCAGTTTTTTTTTTTTTTTTTTCTGATTGCTTTACTAAATGGATTCCAAAATTTGAAACCCCATATAAGTTGTATAGATCCTTTACTGACCCCATCGACATGGTTTTAAAGGATATGGGTTCATGATGGCCAAATCGCTCAAATACATTATCACCCATTGCCTTCAAGACCCTATAAAAGGGACAGGTGGAGGAGTCGTACAACTTCTCCAGTGCTTATTTATTCTGGTTTTGAAATCCGATTGGAATGACGATTAGAGTAAGAAAGTGAAAAGAAAACATATGCATGTTGTTCAATGACCATATTGTTGCCTTTTCCATCTCCATATGCACATGCTAAAATAATTCTTTTTCCATTTTTTTGTATCATTGGGCATCATGGATAATTTATGTTGTTCCTAATGGACAACATATACTATATAAATGTATGCAATTGATATTGTAACCGGTTTTTGTGAACATTTACAATATAGTTGAATGTCGTGTGTTCAATTTATAATGTAGTTGATTTTTGTGTTTTTTTATTGTGTACTTATTTGTTCGTGAACAATATATATGTATAGTGAGTTGTATATAAATTCAATAATTAATACCACAACTTAGATAGGGATCAATTCAATAATTACCGTCATTATGATCTGAACATAACCATCAAATCAAAAACTTAAACACATGATCACTTAAACAACCAAATTTTGATCAGACACATAAAAACTTGTCACTATTTAGCTCCTCCGTGTTGGTTTTGGTTACACAATCAATTAATAAAGGGAAAATTTTGCAACTATGTGAAAAATGCATCTCATTTCCTTTTTATGTCGAAAGTTACTAGTCTATCAAAATTATGCCTATATTTGTAGTATTTCGAAAGTATCCCTACTTTATGTGATAGGCATAGTTTTCAGGTAAATTATTGTCTTTATGTTTATTTGTACAAGAAATTACAATTTGTTTGTAGCAATGTGTTTAAAGAATCTGAATGGGCCTTCTTTCGATTTATATTTCTTTCTTTATTTGTCTGTTGCTCAATATCTGCGTGAGTGCTCATGTTATGAGATACCGCCTGGTCTCATTATGACGACAACATCTTCAAATATGATGAAAGTATCCCCTCGAGGGCTAGGAATTAGCCGATATTACATGATGCATTCTAATCATAAACAATAACATATGACTGTTATTTTTCCAATTTCATCCAACAAATTTTCGACGTTTTTTTTAGTCTAACATCTTCCGGTTATACTACCTATTGTTCATCCAATATATGTCAATACTAGAAGAATTTTTTCGATGCTTGACAACGGTAGATCCATTGAAATGAGTATTAACCATTTATTGTTCGATAATAGATGGGAGGGTCAGTGTCTTACGATGTATAATAAACAAAAAAACATGCATATTTTTTATATGTAGGAGTGTGAAAAGTAACAGTAAAACTAGTCTTATTGATTCAATGGAAGACGAGACCGACCGACCACAACATAAAAAAAATGATGGTGTTTCACAAAACAAATACATTCAAAAGAACCAGTTGTCCACGGGTGCCTACTACCTGATCTCCCGATACCATATGTCCAAGGCCCACTTACCCCTAAATAGTTGCATGTTGTCCTGGGTGACCTCATCAACTAGTTATCTTGACAGAAGTTGCTCAATATGCTTGATCAGAAAAATGTCTGGATACCTTGTGGTGTGCGGTTGACGTATATCCTCTCGGGGTAGGAACTTTCACTCCATCATTCCTGCCTTGTCCTTGGTGTAGTCCATGGAATCAACCCTTGATATCCTTGAGTCTAACAACAGCCTCAACCTGTACATGCAAAATGTGTCTATTGATGTTGTCAGACCTGCTTTTGGGGTGTCGTCAATGTAAGAATCACACATTACAAGCTCCCAGTGTATAGTTGAGAAGTGAATAGCCACCTATGTTGGAAAAATGTGAGTATAATGGCAAAAGTTTGACAAAGTCAGCGCATGTGCACAACATCATATTGAGGCTCAATTTCGAATAGGAAAGACTCGTCCTACAACTATGAAAATTTCAGTTTCATGTTGTAGGATATAAGATCTTTCCAATAGTGTATCATGAGCTCTAAACGGACAATATGTGAATGAGAATCTTACTCTCAAAGGTCACCAAATGATCAAGGACCATAAGTGATATGTGTACCTTATAGAACATGTGTATGTCCATGTGGGAGCATGCATATGCCACAAGCTTGCATGCAATGAACACACGCCTCCACATGCTTGCATGTGTTGACATATGGTCACCACCACTATGGTGGACTTGATGGAGAATTCAAAATATCTTAAATGATATTTTGAATTCAACACATTCAATTCACTTGAATGAGCCA
>JAYMSW010003199.1:0-12560 GCA_036897725.1 Erodium texanum | reverse complement strand
AGCAAACTTCACATTCTTATACCCGTTCTTCTCGTCAAAAAGCAGTGCCCCTCTACTATCCCCACCAGAATCATCACTATCGGAATGCATTGCCTGCCTGAAGCAATCTTCATCTTCATCATCAGATTCCCTTTCTTCATCAGATCTTGCTTCACTTACAGGTTGTTGTTCCTCTTCTGATTCTTCAGGAAGTTCATTCTCTTTATCAGTTTGTTGATCATATTCTTCTTCGTCACTGTTCTTATCCATCTATAAATGCCAAATGAGTACGTTTTATCGTATATATAGATAACTTAACTTAGTTATTGATATCAAATAAGTGATAACATGGTCCAACAAAAATAGCAACCAAATCACAATGGTTTCACAATCCCACGCCATAAAATCACTTTATGAGGAAGTGCAAATGCTACAACCATATACAGCCAGATTTTCAGGTCAAGGAAGCATTTTATACCATCAAAATCAACATAATCGGAGCAAAAAAAAACTATTTCTAAAAAGCAAAATATGAATTGAAATCATGCTTTGAAGTACTGCAGTTGATTTCACAAACACAACGACGATAAATTCGACATGAATAAAACATGAAATTCAAACAATAATGTAAATCTAACCATCCTTTACACGATTTCACACAAACCGAAACCATTTTCCACCTTAATCTCTCGAAAACTGTCAGATTCAAATCCCTATTACGAACCCTAACGATCAACTCACCTCCGTGCGCGCCAACAGATGGACAACGAACTTCGCCTTCTCTGTGTTGCTTTCCAGACGAAGAACGCTAGAATTTTCCAGATCAATAGCACTCTTAACTTAGCATTCGCCTTCTGCTACTGGATCACCCTCTTCTTCTTCTGCCAGACGAGCAGAGCAGTACCTTCTCCATTAGCGAGGGGCAAAATAGACCTTTTAGAATAAACGTTATGGATTTACAATTACGGTACAATATCAGAAATCCGTTGTAGTCTAGTTGGTTAGGATACTCGGCTCTCACCCGAGAGACCCGGGTTCAAGTCCCGGCAACGGAATTTTTTTTCCTAACTTTTTCTCCCAATAAGCAACTGACACGTGGAACCCAATATTATGAAAATACTATTAACTGGTATAATAATAATGATAAATGAGCTCAATTAATGTAAGATCTATATGTTCCAAAAGCAAAATGCAAGATATGCTTCTAAGCCTTTCCAATGAACTCCACATCAAACAAGGGAACTGACTCTGGAGGAATCACACAAGAACCTACATTGCACAAGAAATCCAATAGTAAACAATGTTTGAAGACACTAATCACAACTCCAAGAGACCTTTTTTGTTGCAGAAACTATTGGAAAAGTACATACTTACCTCTCCAGCACCAACAAGGAATGTAAGTGGCTTTCCAATATTGTAGCTGCTATTAAAAACCTTTCCATTCTCCAATTTCCCTACATAATGTGCCTGCATATTCATTTTGTTCCATTCCATAAACCCACTACAGTGTGACTAATTAAAGTAACAATGTAACATCTATCATGAAAGCATATGCTCAAAATAAAACAAAAACCTCACAAAGCCATTATTTTGATAGACTTGTTCTTTGTCTTAGAGGTAAATTGTTAGCATTATGGGATTAAAGGTAGTTGAAAAATAAATCCAAAAGAATGAAATTGACAAGTTCAGTTTTTACAGTTACCTTGATTAGCTGTCCTTTGACAGCCTGAGGGCCATAACCCACAACTTTATCACAGAAGGAGATACTGTCAGTTCACGGGGAGTGGCTTCAGCAGGGTGTGGTTGAGCGATCCCACAGAGAAGGCCAATGCAGAAGCCAAAACCAACAACTTCTGTTCTTGTGCACAAAGTTGGGCTTGCCATTTGCATGCACTACTTGATGAATGTGAGAAGAGATCTTACGGGTCAGTTTGGGAATCTGATAGCTGTTGCATCATAGATTTCAATGAGTGGCTTTCTCCTGCTACAAGGTGTGTTAATTTTTGAGGGAACCTTAGTCCCAAGTGAAAGAGCAGTTGAGATCATCTAGTCATCTCCACCAACCATGTTTTCAGGAAGCAATGAGTCGATAAGTTCTGCAACTATATTTGGTGCAAACAAGGGCTGGGCTGTCCAAAATGGGCACCAATCAACTATGACCCCACTGACCCAAACTTGATCCCCAGTATGTAAATCAACAGGATCCAACACCACATGAGGAATATTAAAATACCCTCAGTAGCAGCTGTGTTTTTACAGTACCAATATGAGTCAGATAGACACAAAAGAAATTTAAAGACTGATGATCAGTATCGATCTCTATCCTGGACAATATGAGACATGATGAACTAAAAAACGCGCAATAGGACTGCATAATTTTCTTAGATTCATATATGACTCTTTGAGTAACTCTCCGCATAATAAATTGAATGTCTGCAAATTATAGTAGCATTATCATATATACTTCTCCAATTAGATAAACACGGAACAGAATTTGAAGACATACTAGAGCACAAAGTATGTGCACTGGATGTCCCCTTAAGTGCACAAATATGCAAGAAACTGCAGCATAACTAGATCAAAAGCAGCCGAGAAATTTATATCAAATCAAATAATCCTCATTTATCTAAAAGAATAAATGTATATATAAATAGGATCAATTGTGCCTGCCTATAGACTGTAGCTGAGACTTAGTCAACTGCCAAGGGTGATTGGTAAGTTCTTCCAAGACAGCTATGGCAACGTGCCTTCTCTGATAAGCAAGGAAGCAGTCAACATTTGTGCCAGAATCAGCAAATTTCTCTCTGCCATATTGTAGCATTGAAGAGCCTTTGAACACTACACAAGCTATTTAAATATCTTCATTTCCTTCACCATCATATGATTATGTCACAAAAGAATTTGAAGTCATAAGCATAGCAAAACAATCTCTAATGCCAGTTCTTGAAAAAGAGGGCACCATGCAGACTTGTATGAAACTTGGGCCACAGAATTGACAAATTCATAACAAGCTTTTGATAAAACTAGAGCCTCTGACCTTTCTCACGTGCTTTTGAACCATTAATTTTCTTATCCTTTCCGCATCATCATGTTTCTCGCTCAAAACATACATATCACATATAAGAGAGTAAACTCCACCATCACTCTCCGGCTTTATGATACCCATTACGTGGTCAACCACTCTCTCAAACATGTCAAATTGCTTATGCTCCTTGCAAGCCGACAGGAAAGATCCCCATATAACAACATTGGGTTTAATTTTCATTGTCGTGATAACTTCATAAGCTTCTTCTAACATCCCAGCCCGACCAAACAAATCAACCATGCACCCATAATGATGGATTCTTGGCTCCAATCCATAGCCTTCAATCATCCTGAAGTATTTTCGACCCTCCTCCACTAACCCTGCATGCACACACCCACTAAGAATCCCTGTGAAGGTCATTTCATTTGGCTTCACACCCATTTCTTGCATCTTCTGGAACAAAGCTAATGCATCTTCACCAAAACCATGCTTAGCGTATCCACATATCAATGTAGTCCAAGACTTGGCCCTCCTCTCGGGCCTCAACTTAAAAACTTGACATGCATTGTTTAAATAACCACACTTTGCATACATATCAATTAAAACCTGACCAAGATCCTCATCCAGCTCCCATCCTTTCTTCACTACAAGCCCATGAACTGACTTGCCCATTCCCAACCCAGCAGCACCCATATGAGAACAACCAGCTAAAACAGATCCCACTGAAACTGGATCAGGTTTCAAACCCTCATTACCCATCATCTCTCTGAACAGCCCCAACCCATGATCCCAATTACAACTAACCATGTAGGCCTGAATCATAGCAGCCCAGGTCCCATGATTCCTCTGTGGCACTTCCTCGAAAACCATACGCGCCCTATTCAAATCCCCAGAATTGGCATACCCAGTAATCATCGTGTTCCAAGTAACCACGTTTCGTTCAGGCATTTCGTCGAACAGTTGGCGTGCATGACCTAAAGAAGTGACAACATAAGCATGAAGCAGAGATGTACAGACGTAGACATCGTGTAATCCCAATTTGAGGACGTACCCATGAAGATGATTGACGAGAGCGAGGTTGTGGAGATGGGTACAGGATTTGAGGGTCAACACAATGGAGTAACCGTCCACTGGAATCGATTCGCGGTGCATTTGGGATAATATTTGCAGCGCTCTGTGCGGTGTGGGAGCATACTTGGTGGCGTGAGACCATGAATTGAAGCTTCTGAGAAGCAGAGAACGATGGAGGTTTCTGGGTCTGAGTGGATTGGGAAGAAGAAGACGTGGCATGGTTCTTCGGTTCAGCTTAGCTCAATGTTCGAAACGCGCAATAAATTTTATTTAAATATATTAGGTTTTGCCGGGAAAGCAATTGACTTTCAAACGCGCCACCGCTTCCACCGGCCGTACACCTCCACTTCTGCCTAAAAAGCGTCTCTTTCTCTCTCAAAGCAAACACAGAGCCGCCATAGATCAGACCTCGAAGCTAGGCCACAACAACTACAAGGTTCGCTCCTTTTCTCTCAGTATCTTCCCTATTTCTACGCTACACATACTGTTGAATATGAGAACCATCCTCTCTAGCAAAGTGGTCTCGTTGACCTTCCAGTGAGCTAAGGTGTAGGGGATTAAAGCCCTGGCCTGGAGTTGGGTGTTAAGTGACCCTCGACCCAAACCATATCCTTTGGGCTTAAGATTTTGCTTTAAACACATGTGGGCTTTCTTCGTGCTGTTCTTTTTATGTGGGCCTTCTCTTCTACACGTGAATCATAGGGCAAGTTCAACTGCTGGTGTCATACTGATGTTAGGGAGATAGCGTCAGTGTTGACACCGAATAAATAATTGATGGCGTCGGTATTATCTCAGTATCAGCTCTTTACATAGAGTCGATGCTAAGTGTGAGACAACTTTCTCAAACCAATCAATGGATAACACGTATGCTCTTATTAACAAAAAAAAATTCTCTTCTTTTTCAATCCTAGCATGTCGTCGGCAGTACCATTATACTCTCCCAAAAAAAATTGGCACTGGTGCTGTGTTGCTCTCTCTCCTCTTAGTCCCAATCTTGTCCTACATAGCACGTAAGCATCATCGTTATCGTTAACATTGCTCTAACAAAATTAGATTTTCGTATATGTATCAGAGTTTATAAGAGGACCAAGATACGGTCCACAAACACAAATCCAATCAATCAGACTTTAATATTATATATATTTTTTCCCAAAATATATTGATTATATCGAATTGGATTTTCGTAACTAAAATGTCAACATATTTAATCTTATCTATAACATTTTTCTCTTATCTTTACGTGATATAAGATTATACAACCTCAATATGTTTAGTCCTTAAGTCTGAATCAGTACGTCAAATGTACTAAACACTGTGCCAAGTTCCCTGTTGAAAGGTGGGTTAATTCATCCAATCAAGCAAGAGCTTTTCCCGGTAAAAAAAAATGGATAAAACACTTTGATTCACTTTTACCATTAACCAAAGAGAACATACATTACTGTTCTTTCTTCCCTATTAGTTACTGGATTGCTGACGTTTTATCTTACATGGCCTTTCTCATACACACACACACAGTTACAGTAACAGGACCGGCTTATATATTGCTACTGCACAAGGCACAGCAAGACGATGGGTTGAGTGTTTGACAAGGAAGTAAAAGTTACTTAAAGTGAATACAAATCTTTGAAATGAGAAAGTGAAAGAAAATTATGCTTTGGCAGGCAAAAGCAAAGCCACCCCCCAGTCCAGATTAAGCTACACTGTCTCTGGTTTTGGCTACCCATTATAGACACACACACATTGGTTGGGACTTGGGAGATGACAAAAGAAAAAGGTCTCTCAAATCTAGGTTTGGAACATATATGTAGTAATAATATACATATATTCCATCAAAAGTTGTTTAAAATGATGAGAGGAGATGCCATATTTACTCTCGATAAGATTTTACATGTACATCAGTACATGCGTGATGGGAGTGTGACAAGAGACATCAAAACATTGATTCTTGACTCAATTATTGACAATTTAAAATTAGTCAAGAATATTAATATATATTTCTTATATATTAAAGTTATATAAATGTGAAGTTTGACCGAAATTTATCAAATGGTTAATGGATGATGGATCCAATCTATAAATTATGTGCTGCTTTATAAAGAGTATGTTATACACATGTAATTGGATCTCGTTATGAAATAGAGTTTTATAATATTTGTTAGAGAGAATGTTATATCTCTTGTAACATTCATTGGAGTGAACGTTAATCTTTGTTTAACTACGTCAAAAAGGTTTTTTTATTAATTATTATCCATTCTTCTGACCCCTTTATATCAGGTAGAGATTCCCTATTACATATATGAGTCTAAACTAAAAAGGAAATGCAATAATTTTTTGTCAAGTAAACTAAACCAACTAAAATAGGAAATAGATAATAAGTAAGCTTCTATCCCTCCCGTGTCTTGTTGCCGCCGCTTGAGTTCACAAAATACTATTCATCGGGTTATTAATTGAGCACATAACATAGTAGCGGAGGAAGGGTGAACCATAGTCGGTTTCAATTTTCGGTCTGAATTTTCAAAGAAAAAAAATAAATTTGTCTTCTTATAAATTATATGAAAAACATGCAGTACATCTTAATTAAGCAAGGGAAAAATAGATTGATGAAGTATGTTGAACTTTACTAAAAAAAAGTAGGTTTAACTGAAGAAATGGGTTGAAATCAAAATAAACGGGCATATATGATAGCACGGGCTTCATAGAAAGAAAAAAATCGACCGAACTTGAAATTTCGATATTTAGGCTTAATTAGAGGGCGTGCAATTATCGTTTTTTCCGAT
This sequence comes from Erodium texanum, assembly GCA_036897725.1. NCBI lineage: Eukaryota > Viridiplantae > Streptophyta > Magnoliopsida > Geraniales > Geraniaceae > Erodium > Erodium texanum. Next base: position 5,708 of record JAYMSW010003199.1, on the reverse strand, counting down.
CAGTTTTCTATCCAAAAGAATGATCGAAAAATCAACTTTTTTGTTTCCGATTTTAGTTGATCGGTTTGACGGTTTTTTTACTCACCTATAATTGAACTAACCTTTAATATCATGTTATAATCCAACTAGTTTACAACCCAAACTAATACGTAAAGGCTCCAAATGTTTATTAGGTGGTGAATGAATCAAAACCAAAACCAATTTTGATTAAGTTTCTACCATATCACAAATACAGTTAGATATTTAGCATGAAGAGAGAAGAAGAGCACTGAATATACAACTGAGAGGGCTTTAAATACAAACCCTACAAGTACATGAAATGGTGAGAGATAAGGAAACAGGAGAAGGTATCAAACAAGAAGATAAAAACAGATGGTAGAATGGGGACAAGGAGGAGCCTTTTGATGGCTGTTCTGTTTCAGGCTTTTGAGATAAAGAGAAGAGGGAGGGCATAATTGTAGTTCTGAGCAAGGTACAGGGGTTGTTTTGGGAATTTGGGCAAAAAAGGAGATCACATTCACTGGCCCTTGTTGCTCCTTCACCACTGCTTTGGATGCCATAATGGTAGCAAGCAAGGTCCAGTTCAGAACTTCAGATCCTCTTCCTCTCTCTCTCTCATGACCCTTTCACGCAAAACTATGCCGTTTTGCTCCCTTTCATTATTGCCATGCATATACTGGTGTCGAGGGTGGTTGTAGAGAGGTATACAGCATTCCTCGGAGTATCATAAAATTAGAGAAATTTTAGTTATTTTTTATTTGATATTTTACGATCTTAACTGCAATTTTGTATTGATAAATTATGACCATCTGAAGATTATGTACCAGATTGGTCTGATAGTCTATAAACTCTCTCACATTTCTTAAGGTCGAAGTTTCGAATTCCCCTAAATATATTTGCATGGGTATAAGTATATAAATATTAGATTAAAGTTAACTTAAACTAGATTATGCTTCTTGATTTTTCATCCCATATTTGTACTCTGATTGCTTATAAGGCATCCAAATGTCGAAAGAACAAGTCCTTTGAAACTATACACAAACAATTATCACAAAGATTGAAATTAATCATCAATAATTTACAAAAATTCAACTTTCCAGACAAGGAAATGAACCTTTACTTTGAATACTTAAAAATATGATTTTGAGATGAAACAAAACAAAATAGTGTCATTGTAAAAGGGATCTAATTAGGAGTAGTTGACACACAATAAATACTTAAGACTATAAATGGTAGTATGTTCTGTGTAGTTGCTATACATTATGGGTCCAATATACCTATTTAAACACTAGCTTTCTTGCCTTTTAAATTGAATTAAATTTCTCCATATAAATGCCATATCATCCCCACTGCTGACTGCTCCCATTGAATTTGAACTTCAGAGTTCTAAATCATATTTACAAGAAATTTCATTTATAATTATACGGTCGGTCAAATGAGAGAAGAAAAAAAACGAGCAAGGAGCTTCATAATTGTACAGACACATTGACCAAAATGACTAGTAGATAGCTAGCTAGTTGCACTGACACTGCATGCAATTTGAGTACACTAACTATGGTATATATGGGTTCAGAGTTTAGGGTTATATAAATATGAGGTTATTAAATATTAAAATTAAACTATATACTAATTAATTCAGTAGAGTGGTGACGTAACATGTTATATATAGGAGATGACAAACACAAGAATACAAAACATATATAAAGAAAAGGGATCATTATTTAATATTCAAGAAGATATATAGGTTTGGAATGTCCTTTTCCTCTTCTACCTATTTGAAATGGGATTTGGACCACTTGGGACTTCATGTGCACTCTCATTGAACACCCTCTCCTCCCATTCCAATGGTGATGAGCCTCCTCCTCTCAAGAACCTACCTTTCCTCAGGCGAGCTCTCTTTCTGGTTATTGTCGTTGTTGTTGCATCTCTGCTTCCCATTGAAGAACCCTTTGTGTCTATCTTCGTAGTGGAAGTTGAGACATGTTGTTGATGATGAGCCATGGAAGTGGTAGGTGTAAAAATGAGGAGAAACAACAAAAGGAGGGTAGAAGAAGCCATGCAAAATCAACAAAATGTTACCATCAAGGTTTTAGGGTTTATTATGTGTGTGTGTGTGAGAGAGAGAGAGAGAGCTAAAGATGGCAAAGAGAGGATCTGGTTTTGGAGGAAGATACTGTTGGTATGGGTTTGTTGTGTGTAAAGAAGAGAGCAAATTCAAATGAGAAAAAAGGTTTGTGAGAGGAAAGTGTTGGTTTGGTGGCAAGGCTTTAGCAAAAGTGTGTGTGGGTATGGGCTTTGCTTTCCTTTGCTTTGCTTTATCTATGTGTGGAGTGGGGTAAAAAAAAATATATGTATATATCAGTGTGAATGTAATATAATATATTATTTATTTAAAACAGTTATAATAATTTCTGTATTAATTGGTTGAAAAGAGTCATACATGAAGTGACAAACTACACTTTTGGTTCCATTCAGAAACGGCATAAGCTTGGTTCATTTTACATTATTACATGCACTATGTATGTGTCTATGGTTTTTATCTTTTTTTTTTCTTTTAACATGATTTTGGGTGAGGTTATTGTGTCCTCTTGAACTGTTTAAGCATTTTTGGAAACTTAATTGATCATTGTTCTCATAAAAAAATGATTACACAAAGTTCACACTGGTAAAAGAAATAATACCTTTTTTTTATGAAAAATAAATAATAATTATGATAGTAATTTGATTGCGACCCGCGCAAGACTGTCTTGGGCTTATATTATGGGCCTGAATTGTTGCTGGAGAACATTAGAGCTATTTTTGGGATATTGGTATGTGAAGCATTATTTATGAATGGGACATTCCAAAAAAAAAAAGAATGGGCTGACTCGAGTACAATGCGACGGCCCAATACAACTCCAATCCCACTTCCCTTTTGAACTTTTGATAAACCATAAGAGGATGGATAGTGAGAACAGATTTAAATTAATGGATTCATGTTTAATAATTCTTGTAATCATAAAAAATAAAAAGGAAAAAGAAAGACGCGAGTGTTTCTATAGCTGAAAGGATAATAGATTTTATAATCCTGAATATTGGCTACATGCCGTTAGTTCATTTGTCCATTCGCCATTAAAACATGTTATCACTTCGCTATGCGTCGGTACTCTTCTTATTCAGACTCCGAAATTGACCACATCCCAATGTAACTCTATGTAGTCACTTAGGTAGATTTTCGATAGGAAACGATAATTGGAATTCACCCACTATCCATGTTAAAATATGAACAAAAACTTTTATAACGATTGGTTATAATGGATGCGAAATTGAATGTCAATGTGGTTGGCCTGGAAATTCGTCGTTGCTAACATGTATTTGCAACTCTGGGTTCAAGCTTCCTACTATCCCTGATTGACATTTTCAATTTACTTGTTTTGTACATATGCAATGTATGTACTTGAAAAATTGTCATAACTCATGATTCGAGTGACTTCATTATTGGATTGTCTCACGTTGTGCAGCTGTGGAAGAGGTCCAATGTAGTCTTGTAAGTGCCAAGAACAACTATTCATGGGGATCTGGCCTAATCACGATGTGACGTAAATGATCAGACTCTGATATTATTTGTTAGGAAGAATCTAATCTTATTGAAAGAGAAATACGGTATGGAAGTCTGTGATATACAGATTAACTATTACACCTGATCTAAAAAGCTGGATTATCAAGTCACGATTCAAGATTTATACCAACCCTTTCGTATCCCATATTTACCCCATATAAAATTCAAACTAAAATACAAATTCACTTTTGCATCTTAATTGTGATATGATTCTATTATTTAACTAATAATATTTGTAGAAGCTATTGTGAATTTGGTTATGCGCTAAGACTCTTTGTCACATTCTCTTGGACAGAGCATCTACATAATGTTCTTGGTGATGATATATTATTCTAATACCAAACACAAATTCGACAGATAAGGTTTGTTCTAATTCATAAAAAAAAAAAAACAATATAATCCAAAACATAAAACAACACTAATATGCAAAATCATTGTCGTCTTCTTGATACAATTCTTGAATTATTGAAGCCAAAACCAAAACAGTTCATGTGAAATTCTTGAATTTTGGACTTTCTAAACGATCGATTCACACAGACTATTGATTTATATATGTGAAACAAAGAATTAGAGCTTTGAAAAAAAACAGTCACATGCATGGTTCGTAGCTAACTAGGTATGTGTCATGTTGTGACGTTTTTGATACCATAATGAAGGCCTTGTTCGTATATATATATATATAGATATACAGGTTATGGTTTGCATGTAAATTATATGGTTTTGTCCACTCCATTGTAGCCATTGGAGGAGGAAAGAGATAAGAAACATTACTTTATATATGGATGAGACAAAGAATAGGGTCAACCATTGTTGGCTGCAAAACAAGACTCATTAGGTTTTCTATATTCAGTCATCTAATTTGCAGCAACAAAACCTTTAATTTTATACCAATTAGAGAACTCAATTGGCTTGTTTTGGAGCTACAAGGAGGAGGGTTGTTAACCAAATTTTGATGCGGAGAAATTAACCAGTTAATAAGTATTTGACGTTTTTATTCATCGACATGAGATTTTGGCTAAATCGGTCTTTGACATAATGACATGGTATGAGAGTCTGTTGACTCATAGACTTTCTGTCACTTCCATCTTGTGACTTTTTGGTCCATATGCAGATGTTTAGTCATGTTATGACCCACGTGTAGAAGATAGTCCTATACGTGAGAGAGAGTATTGAAATGTATCCCACGTTAAAAACGTGTGGAGAAATTAACTCCAGCCCTCCGCCCATCATCAGCTTGATTTTTTGAGTTGGATTTGTCTTTTAACACTAATTTCCACTAATATTAAGGTATACTAACTTGAAAATACCGATCTAAACCGTATTTTCATTTTCGTAATTTTCTTGCCAAATGTCATCGGTAGTATTTCAGTTTGTGACTTGAAAACTCTAATTTACATCTTTTGTAACTTCAAAACATCCACTTACTTGAACTCAAAATTTAGGAACACTTTTTTGTTGTAATTTCCTCAAGAAAACCGAACCAAGTGTATGAGTTGAGATTTGGAAGTATCTTGGAATGACAACAATGGTGGGGACTCCATTGACTTTGTGAAACTTTTCAAATCATATAAAAGAGATTGAATTTTAAAATAGAAATTGAACCGTTGCCTTTCTTATTAGGGTTTGTTTGACAAAGCTAATTCACTAAAACAAGCAAACCCATTGCTTACATGTTCTTGTCCCTTTATCCAACAACTGCATCTTCATTCTCTCCTCATAGTGACCTCCCTGTCTCTTTTTCTTCCATATCTTCTTTGTCTAACCCTAATGGACTTGTTACACATAAAGTTTAAAAAATCATCATTTGTTAATGAACAATCGAGTCAAATAGGTTCTATCTGTCATTAAAACTTGTATCGATTATATCGTAATATTACAAATGAACAGATGTAACAATTTGTATAGACCTGCTTCATTTGACAAATACTCACACTCCAACTCCAACTATCACTATAGTTCACCGTTGGTTTGTCTACTCTACTACTTAAGTTTTTATATTAACCCATTTAATCAAGCTATCCTTTTTCTTTCTCTGAACCCATTTGACCATCTCATCAAGTTATCTGATCCTTCTACATTTATGAGTTGACCATATCTCTCTCTGTCTCTG
>JAYMSW010003198.1:0-12561 GCA_036897725.1 Erodium texanum | reverse complement strand
TTAATTATATGCCTATCGAGATTGTGTGCTTTGCATGATATTATATTTGACTGATCTTTTGCATGCTGATGCAAGTGCATCTTGCATTGCAGTTAAACATTTATTCCCACACTTTTAACTTATTTCGTCCCCATTTTGAGTAAAATAAAGCCTTGAATACTCCATTGTGTGTATTTATGGTTTTCTTACCTTGTGCGGGAATTTAGAGTGGAAATCAAACGAAAAGGATCAAAAACGACTAAGGCTGTATCAAGGAGGACCTAGACGTGAACTGTGACCCCGTCACGCGTTGGTTCACACCCGTCTAGGTCTACTTATGGAGTTTTCAAATCATCAAGTCCGGGCCGAAAGCAAGCTGGGACAATACGGGAACCGTGATGCCCATTTGCATGGAGTCACACATTCAGGCATGCCCGCCTCTGTTCACATATTGGACCAAGACAGAAACTCGAGAGCCTTTTTTTTTTATCAGAACAGAAACTCGAGAGTCAAGATCAAGTAAATGTAGAAGGTGACGCCTGTCAGCCAAGGCGTAACACGTAACCTAATGTGCATCACGACCAAAGTATATATGACTCATTGGGTTTTGAAATCGCACAAGACGTAGACCAGGACGCCTATCACAACTCCTGTGACGTGTTCAGGGACGCTAGTCTTGTTTCACGACTCGGACCAGCTAGGACTAGAATTTCCTATTTTGCCCTCTTTCTATTCGAACTCTATAATTAACCCTAGGTTTAGAGCTATGAAGAACACAAGGAGATTCAAGGATTCATTGTCGATATTTTATATTTTACTTATTGATTAATGAATATGATGTTTTCTTTTACTTGTTCTTCTTTGATTTCAAGCATGTGTAACTAATCCCTTACTCTAGAACTATGGGGGATTAGAGTTCATGAATCCATGGCAATGAAATAGAACAACAACTTGCATATTGAATAGGTTAATAGCATTTATATCTTATGAAGACTTAATGTTGAACTTAGATTGATCACCTACAGTTTTAATCCTAAACCTTTAATAGCGCCTTAACCGGGTATTAATAGGTTCGACCAAACTTCGATATAACCTGGTTTAGACACGTGATATCTAGCCAACCTTGGTGGTAGCATAGGCCTTCTTTAGGATTTGCGTTAGCGTTCACACGGAACTTTATGCCTTAGGATTGTCCAACATCACTAATCTGACAAACTGGCAGGATGTGCGATATCTATGAGGGTCTAATACGCCCGGGAGGGGGTTAATACTAGTTTGAGAGTGAAACCTAATTAATTTATCAATAACTTGTTGTTAGTCTAGAATTATTGCCATGCATATGGAGCCCTATGAACCCAAAAATCCTAGATGCTTGTTAATCTACTATCTCTACTCTCTGCTATTCACTCTGTTTATTTTATTCTCCCTATTTTAATCATTATTTCTCTCGTTCACAATCACACAAAAAACCTTTTTCAAACACAAATATAACATGCCACATAGTTAGAAAAACTAACACATTTTTTCCCGTGGGTCGATAACTCAGGGTCTTTGTTTACAAAACACTTATTACTTTGACCGGTACACTGTCGTTACGCAGTAGTGAAATTCGCCTATTTATTTAGGTGGGGTTCAGCTGCATCACATGCATTTCACATGAATCTCTATTTTTCATACATATATATCATTCTTTGCAGTAGTGTTCCCATGGAGGGGGATGTTCCCTTTAGCCCATTCCATTTATATATTGATTATGTGACTCCATTTTGTGCTCGGGATGACATTCCTCCAATTCGTGAAGCTGGTCTTCATAGCGTTCCTCCAAATATCGATGTCGATGTAGTTCATGACATTCCTCTTATGGTTGATGAGTTGGCAACTAAAAATTACAACCAGTTAGGGAGAGATGAAGAAACTCTTTTACACCCATGTTCAACTGCAAGGAGATTGAGCATGATTTTGGAGTTGATATCCCTGAAAGAACGTCACGGCTAGTCAAACGAAGCTTTAATGACCTTTGTCGAGCAAATAAGACTCTGATGGCCAAAGATAATGTATATCCAGAATCATGGAAAGAAGCAAATGAGGTGTTGAAGGAAGTGGGAATAACTAACAAGACCTTCCTTGCCTACTATTTCAGATGTTAGTTGTTCTATGGAGAAGGCCTAAACTATAATAACTGTCTTGTATATGGTGAAAAAAGATGGAAGGAGACTAATGATAAGAACAAGAATGTAGTTGCTAAGAAGACAGTGAATAGGTTCTGAGTGATTCCCCGACTCCAGAGGTTGTTCAGTTCTGCACATACCGTTGAGTATATGCGGCAAGCTGGTCAAATGGACATATGTCATTCGGACTTGCTACGTCACCCCACCGACGATGAAGGCTACAAGGAGTCTGACAGGGAACATCCAAAGTTTGTGAAGGAGATACGCAATGTCCGGCTTGCCTTATCCACAAACGGGTTCACTCCCTATGGACCTAATTTTCATGTGTACAACATATGGCCCATTATGGTGATCCCGTACAATTTACCTCCTTCTATGTGCATGAAGAAAGAATTCAACATCCTCACAATTCTGATATCTTGTCCTAGATCTCTCAGGAAGTGTTTGAATGTATTTTGTGGACAACAAGGGTTGACACTTAGGATAATTTTGTTGATAAGTCATTTGGAATAAAAGCTTGAGCAATATAGACCATCAGTGCCTTTTCTGGTTTGAGGATGTTAGGTGGAATCCAAACCAAGGTTACAAGGCTTGTCTAGTATGTCAGGACGGGATGGATATAATATAGAATCAAGGACAAATCTCCTACTTTGAGGCATGTAGAGAGTTGGAAGAGAATGACACGATATGCTTTGATACCATTCGTTTAATGCGAAAATAGAGACAAGGAATCCCATAGTTCCACGTTCGGGGAAGGAAGTTTACAATTGTGTATTAGTTGAGATGGAACACTATGGTCTATAGAGTTTGAACCCGGCGTTATGATATGAATAGAAATACAGAATAAGGGAAAGGAAGAGATATAGAGATTAGGGTTAGTAGAATGAGAGGAAAAGAGGAAGAAGAAAGAGAGAGAGAGATAGAGTAATATTTTGATATTTCATTTATCGTTCTCTACAGACACACGCATACCTCTTTTGTAGAGGACACAACAACTATTAAGGGGCTTGGGATAACTAAGTCCCATTATAACAAGCTTCAAATGAAACCGTATAAACCCCTTACAAAATTAAGCCCAACTAAATCTAATTGCCTAATATCAGATTTAACATGTATCACGTTATCTACTCTGAATGCATCCACAAGGAAGAAGGTCTGTTAGACACATTGATGTATGAGAGATTTAGTATTTCCTTTCCTTTTTTTATTAGTATTTCCTTTCCATTTTTATTGTTGGGTTTCTTCTCTATGTATAGAGAGATCCTAGACTTTGGTAAGCATTATCTTTTTCGCTAATTAATCTAAGTTGAGATGTTTTCTCTAATCTGGTGGATTTCCAGATTTATCTCTTCGAGTTTGTCGTCTGTGAACTTGAATCCATTCTGGGCTTAGTGCTTGCTAATCCTAGGGTTTTCCGACTGTGTCACACATGTATCGATTTTCTGGGAAATGCCTTATTGGGAGGATTTGACGATAAGATACGCATCAGATGTCATGCATATTGAGAAGAATGTATGTGACAACATATTTGGAACCTTGGTAAATATACTAGGGAAAACTAAGAACGATTGATGAGTCACATTTACATGCTTTTTTCCTCGCATTGAAGCCTATTTTTCCCTCCGAAAATATTGTATTTACATTAGTTTTTAATAAATTCTTCCAAGATAAATGTTACTCTGACTGTTGTTTCTTTGATAGGTATTGAGGAGCAGCTTGGAGGAGTCCCATAGGACCCGTGGACCACGAGCATGAAGCCCGACCTTCTCGGAAAAGTAGTTACTAGGGAATTGTGAGAAAGGGGTTTGTGAGAGTGGGTGCTAGGCCATCGAGGGGGAGATTATAGACATCAAGGTCTAGGGGAGTGCTAGTTGATTCTCCAATTAAGGTGAATGCAAGGATGAGGAGGATATTTCATCTTTCTAATTCTATTTACTTCATCTTGTCGATCCTTGATTTCTTCTACCATGGTCATGGTGTTGAAACCATGGCCATGGGTTTACTTGAATGTTAAATCTATAATATTGAATCTTGGCTTAGTAAAGTTTGCAATTTTATTGTTTAATCTAGTTTTATCCTATGAAATGACGATCCTTGAGCGTGGGTCTATCTTTGTGTTTTCTACACAATAGAACGATAGATCCTGATTTTGGCACATACAACTGGTGACTAATGTGTGTGTGCTTAGGTTCATGATAGGATTGCTTTATTGCCATTTAATGTCCATAGGTTGTTTATAACATGTGTATTTCTATCGCCCTGCTTAGATATCAACATGCTAGATAGATACTGATGTTAATGTAATAGATCTGTGATAATTCGTTGCCTTTAGCCAGAAGGCGAGTCTCCTCCTGCATGATGTATGTTAAAAGCTATTGATTTAACGTTTTGTTATAGATCTGCTAAATATGGAATTATTTGGATTTGTTTGACAAACATGTGCTTTCGGTGCTTATAAAGTTATAGTGATTTAATTTATTTCTTTAGCTTAATGTTGAACATGCGTAATTTGTATATGTGTAAGATGATGTGGATTGTGCACCGTGACATCATGCTGCATTATTTTGTGGATTGTTACATGTATCGCATAGGAAGTTACTTTCTCTAGTCTGGGATTAATATCTCACGTTAAGTATGTGCTGCTGACCATTGCATATCTACATGATGCCGACATCCTATCACGTAGGAGGCCCCTTCCGTCGAATTGACATGACAATCTTTGACGAAGAGGTGTTGGGGGGCCAGACAAACCCCCTTATCCAATATCATATGCGGTGTCATGCAGTGGTCTGGGAGACTAACTTTGTAGTTAGATCTCTCATGTTTGAGCTAGAAAATCACCCGTAGAGGGACCGCGAGATGGGAGCAATAATTATGAAATGTTTACTAATCGGTCAATATTATAGTTTAACCTCTTCAGTACACCTATGGTCAATGAACACTCCACCTATTCTTCACCCCTTGCTAATATGGTTACCTCTCATAAGTCTTCCCTCTTGCCTGTAGTCTTCCAAAAGATCCCACAACTGCAACCCCCTTACTGTCGATAGATGGACATGTCGATGCTACGAGTAGTGACTCTTTGTCGTGAGCGTTGATAGTTGCTTTCTACCAACCTCTCGAGTTTCTGCTACATGTATTACCTTTTGTTGTGTGCATCAACTATCTCACTCACTCAAACTCAAAGCCGGCGTCTAAATCACCACGCCATTCATCTACTTCCACACACTTCGATCCATCTCAACCCTTCCGCTAATGCCTTCTACGTATCAAACTAGATTAAGTGGTCATAGCCCTAGTTTAGGATGCCACCCTAGATTATCCTACACCCATCTGCCTTTGGGATCGACTGGTTCTTAACCGTTAAATATACTGGATGTATGGTTTTCTGCGAGGAACCGTCGGCATATGAATCCTCTAGACACAAAACCTTAATTCGGAACCAACTCTGATGCCATGGGGGGCGAGCTGGGGTTGACCGGTCCGAACAAGATGTCGTCGTTTCCAGGGAGTATGGTTGCATAGAGTTATCTGGATAGGCATCCTTTTTATCAAGCCATTAATGTCAGTGTTGTCACTAGTAGAGTCCCGTTTAGTCCCCACCAGTTTTATATATTCTTCGTAGACCTTCTAATAGATAGGAGTTAATAATAGTATATACTTGATTACACTTACTAGAATTGGAGGCTATTCACTCGTTTCTAGATTTGTAGAAAGAAACAAAAAGATAGTAGATATGCACCATGATTGGGCAGATCAAACTGGAATGCACAAAAGGCTAACAAATGAAGGTATCAAGTTTTTTGGCATGAAACTGGAGCCCCCGAATCAGCATATCTTGGGATTCTCGGATTCCATCGAGAATGTTGTTCCCAGTATCAGCCCGGAGGCCCACAACCAAGCATGCGTAGCCTTATTCCGATTCACATTATTCTAGAGGGTAGAATGGTGGTATAAGACGCTACCAAAATAGGTAAACCGGAACTGGGAACAGTTGAGATGCTTATTTTTGAAAAAAATTCTGTGACCCTAGCCAAGAGGATAGGTATTGGTAAAAATTGGTGAGCTTCGAGAGCCACGAAGGAGAGTCAATCGCTAAAGGCTGGCTTTGATGCAAATCATATGCAAACAACTGGAAAAGTGGGAGTATTGATGCCCAAGGAACACTCATCTACTTCTATTATGGGTTGAGCCTATAGCAACAATATTAAATCAGTACTTTGGTCGGCAGGAGCTTATACAAGTTAAAGGTTGAGGAAGCATGGAAATTGCTCGAGCAACTGCAAGAAAGAGAGAGGGCTGCTCAGGATCCCAGAAAACCGTCTCACCTTATAAAAGTGGTCAGTTACAGAGGAATATGTAGCCAACCGTACACATGAAAACCTAAAGAAGGGCCGCCTTGCATAGGTTAACAAGAGCTCAACCCGGAATACTTCCAATTTCTACCCTCTCTTTTGTATTTAAAGTTTAAATCAAGTATTTATAAATTGAACTCCTTTTGGATTTCATAGGAGATTTTTATACACTTTTAGTTCCTTTTTTTTGAAACTGCTTATGTGTCTTGCTTATAATGTAAGGAAAGCATTAGAATGTTAGTACCAGACATATCCAAGGATGAAGCTACCCTAGTCATTCCTTCTAATCTCCAACCTACCAAGACACTAGAGAAGAGACCTCTTCCCTTTATAGCTCTGTAGATATATGGAATGAGCAAACATGTACCAGGGGCAGCATTTCTAACCCCCTACACTTTTTATTGCTTTGTATTTGCTTACATGTTTCGATGATATGTCTGTTGACATTCTGTGTGCATTGCATGATATTCTTATACCATAGATTGGGCATCTATTGTATGTCTTGCATACATCTCTACTATTGTGTTGATACCTAGTTGGTAATCTTTTTAATAAGAGCATGCATATCCATCATTTTCTACATTTGTGTTCCCACACTTAGATTGGGCATCTATTGTATGTCTTGCATACATCTCTCCGTTTTTAATACTTCCATCCAAAACAAATTCTAAAAACTATAAAAAAGAGTCTTGCATTTAGATTAGAACATACGTATTCGTTATTATCTCTTTTCTTGTGTTAAGCCTTGACAGTGATGTTAAATAGCTGGTTTATGCTTTGAGTGATATATTGGTTGGTTTTGAGTTAGCGAAAGAAGGTTGGACTGATCTCAGTTTTACCCTAAATACTTTTTGAACATTATGAGTCTAGTATTATGTTAATCTTGTTGAAGTTTGTATACTAATACTGCTAAAACAAAAGCAATCACATTCAAAATGACGAGAAGTCAACGTACATTTTCATAACCTTGTCACTATTGGTTTAAACTGTTATATACGTTAAATATATTTAGGTGATAATGGATAGTTGAGTATAGTTCCTTGTGATGAATAATGTTGTAGCCCTTCTTTTCATCTCTTGAGTGCATTAATCCGGTAAATACAGTATTAGTCGAATTCATGTTTTTGGATTGTGATAAGTGCTCGTGGTACCACATTTTCAAAATCACACACATGTGCAGTTTGGTACTAGAGCTTAGGACTAGGAAAGAGGAATATAATAAAATCGGTATGTTTGGAAAGGGTATGAGGCTGTCACGAGCGCATGCGGGATGAAGCCTTATATCCGGAACCATAAGCTGCATAATAAAAAGTGCACCCTACGTACCGAACGATATTCACATAAGCTTTCTACCATGCAAAAGCCAAAACTCGTGCATTCTTGATCATCTACTTTATGAATTCATAAATGAACAAGGAGAAATTTTCTGTACTTCATGTATTTTTTATTGAAATAGCATGGGTACGACATTTAAAGGCATTAGGGATAGAGACTTCTTGAAATCTTCACTTAATTATGCTTGGTGTATATACCTTTTTCAAAAAACAACGTGAGACATTTTTATGACTCTGTATTTTGACATCTATTTAGTAATATAACCTATCTTCTTTTTCAACTTTACTAATCATTGCAAACGACAACCGTGTACAGAAGTATTTCTTGAGTTATGGCATGTACAGTCATGGGAAGTTCACATGTTTGGTGGAAAACCGCTAGTGCATCGTCTCTTTATATATATCTTGCGGTTTAATCTTCACTGACTTATGGCTTAACATGAAATTTTATTGAGTCTAGGCATGTACAGTCAAGGGAAGTATTTTGACATCGTCTCATTGCATGCATACTTTACTGCTTTCAATAACCTGGAGACGCCAAGCTCCGCCTACAAATAATATAGTCGCGAGGTTTATATTGACACATCTATCCTATATATATATACTGCGTTCTTTGGGCACAAATGCTTCATGCTCGTTCTGTGTTTTATATATATATAGGATTAGTCTCCAATAAAAACCACTCCTTAGAATAGAAACCAAGAAATCATCGTTCTGTTGGAAAGTACAATACACTATATTTGAAACTCTAACATATTGGGTTTGGAACTATCTATTTTCACACAAGTTTCATAGTTTCCAATACATGTGTCAAAAAATATACTTTCCAACACAATGTGTTGTAGTTCCCAATATAATGTATTATACTTTCCAACAAAACGATGGTTTTCTGGTTTCTATTCCATGGGTGGTTTGTATTGGAGTCCGCCCCTATATAGGATTAGTCTCCAATAGAAGCCACCCCTTAGAATGGAAACCAAGAAATCATCGTTCTGTTGGAAAGTACAATACACTATATTGGAATCTCTAACCTATTGTTTTGGAAACTATGAAACTTGTTTGAAAAATAGATAGTTTCCGTTCTAATATGTTATAATTTCCAATATAATGTATTGTACTTTCCAACAGAACGATGGTTTCCTGGTTTCTATTCTAAGGGTTGGTTTCTATTGGAGACTAATCCTATATATATAATAGGTATCTTGTGAAAACCACATCTTTTAGTAAAAACTATAAACCATTTTTAGCTTTTGGATGAGTGAAACTTGGTCGTTGGCATTTAATCCTTCAATAATGGCACATATACGTAATAAAGGAGAAATAATTACTCGGTTTATTAATTTGACATTTAAAAGGGTAATTTAGACTCTATAATTTATACAACTCCAATTCAATAATTTTGTATTCCCTATTCTTACCATGTATGCGCAGATATAGTCCGTAGGGTCTGGGATGAGAACAACGGAGCTGACATAGGCCACAAGATCACCTCTGTTACACGTGAACTCCAACAATGGAACATAAGCCAAAAGGACAATGTTAATGACAGAATCAGACTCCATCAGAGGGAGGTGAATCGTTTGCACCACCAGACCGATCCAAAGGGTATACAAACGTTTTGTGCATGTTTTTCACAGCTCCATCAAGCATTATTGCATAAGGACGATATGTGGCGTCAGAGGGCCAAGCAACATTGGCTTAAGCATGGTGATAAGAACACCAAATTTTTCCATGCTAAAGCTATTGAGAGACACAGAAAAAATAAAATTCAT
The DNA here is from genome assembly GCA_036897725.1 of Erodium texanum. Taxonomy (NCBI): domain Eukaryota; kingdom Viridiplantae; phylum Streptophyta; class Magnoliopsida; order Geraniales; family Geraniaceae; genus Erodium; species Erodium texanum. The sequence continues at coordinate 2,953 of JAYMSW010003198.1, read as the reverse complement.
GGACTCTATGGGGAGGATGGGGAATGGAAAAATTGGTTTAATGGACTGGAGGAAGAAATCCGAAACTTCTATGCTTAACTTTTTCAATCAGCAGGGCCGGACTCATATGTTATTTTAGAGGGCATGCCAACTTTAGTTGATGAAGCCCAAAATGTAGCATTATTGAAAGAAGTCTTTGTAGATGAAATGTAGCAAGCTATTAAAGGTATGGATCCCAATAAGTCCCGTGGTCCAGACGGACTTAACCCCTAGTTTTATCAGAAGCATTGGGGTGTAGTTGGGTAGGACATTATACATTTGGTACACACACTTTCTTCTCCACTGGTGAACTACATGTTGCTATTAATGATACACATGTTGTCCTGATTTCGAAGAGAAAGGAGTTATGGAATATGGGCGACGTGAGACCCATTTCCTTGTGTAATGTTCTGTTCAAAATTATATCTAAAGTCCTTGCCAACAGATTAAAGAGAATATTAGACTCACTTATTTCCCCTCCGAGAGTGCATTTGTTGCAGGAAGATTAATTACAGATAACATCATGGTAGCTGGAGAGGTGATACATTTCCTTAAAAGAAAGACCCAAGGCAGGGATGAGTTCATGGCTATAAAGCTCGAGATGAGCAAAGCAAATGACAGGGTAGAGTGGAACTACATGTTCAACGTGCTGCGACACATGGGTTTTACGGATCAGTGGGTCAATTTGATCAGAATTTGTGTCAGCTCTATTCGTTACACCTTTATTCCGCAAGGTCGAAGTATTGGTCCTATAGTTCCTTCGAGGGGAGTTCAGCAAGGGGACCCCTTTTCCCCATGTCTCTTCATCTCATTTGTTGAGGGACTCTCAAGGCTGATCAAGCAGTATGAATTGGAAGGCAAGATACATGGTTGTAAGGTAGCCCGTCAAGCCCCTAATGTCATTTATTTTTCGCTGATGACAGTTTTCTATTCTTTTAAGCCACAAAGACTGAATCAGAAGCAGTTCAGAAGATCCTTCACAAGTTCGAAACAACCTCAGGCCAAAAAGTGAACCTTGAAAAGTCGGCTGTCATGTTTAGGTACAAAACTGATCAGGGAATCCGCGATATAAACAAAACCGGCTACAAATTCGGGAAGGCTCGGGATTCTCTTCTTATTTGAGGTTGCCTATTTTGATTGGTAGAAACAAGAGAGATGTTTTTCAATTCATAGGGGATAGAATCATGATGCGGGTTAAAGGCTGGGATGGTAAAATGTTGTCAAAGACGGGGAAGGAGATTCTGCTGAAAACGGTCTGTCAAGCTCTTCCCACATATGCTACGGGGATGTACCTATTCCTTGGGTCACTAATTGAGGAGATGGAGAGGGCATTAGCAAGGTTTAATTGGTATCATACCAGCTCACTAAATCATGGAATAATCTGGATGGCATGGTCTCGAATGACTAATCACAAACATGGGGGTGGTCTTGGTTTTAAGAACCTTCGAGACTTTAACCTAGCGATGCTAGGGAAAAAGGGTTGGTGTCTGTCATGCAATTATACAAGCTTAGTGGGTGAGTTATATAAAGCTCGATACTATGCGAAAGGGACCTTTTTGTCAACTTCACTAGGATCAAATCACAGCAATATGTGGAGAAGCATAATGCCAACCCAAAGCCATGGTTAAAAAGGGGGCGAGAAGAAGGATAGGGTCCGGTAGGGACACAGGCATCACCACACACCCGTGGCTGCCTGGCACAAACCCACCCTGCTCTAGAAGGCAACACAGTGCTTGGCTTATTGAGTATTGAGGGAAGATGTTGGGATGCAGAGATAGTGCATGATCTGTTCAGTAAAGAGGAAGCAAGGAAAATCCTCTCCATTCCGCTTGGTAATGAGGATCATGACAGTTGGTCCGGTTGTATGAACGATCAGGGCAATATACAGTTCGGGAGCTTATCGTAGACTTCAAGAGAAACACAATCGTTGGGTTCCAAATGACGATTCCCAAAAATGGAGACTGTTACGGAGGATTCCAGCCCCTCCCAAAATGGTGCACTTATTATGGAGGTTATGCTCAGGTACGATCCGATCCTTAACCCAACTTCGTGCACGATATGTGCCGATCCCAGTTGATTGTGTGCGCTGCAGCCTCCCTTTGACCCCAGGACATGTATTTTTTTTAATTGTGATTTTGCTCTCGGCGTGATTGGCAAGCCACCCGGCTCTTGTTCTCATTCAGTAACTCGGACTCTATCCTGTCGAGCTTGCACACTTGGTTTACGAACCACGAAGCGCTAGATTGTGCTCTATTTACTGTTGTTATTTGGGAGCTTTGGAAGGCCAGGAATGATCTGGTATGGAACCAGAAAAGCTGGCCTCCCCATAGAATCTTCACGGTAGCCAGTTCGAAACTAGCAGCTTGGACAGAAGCTGTTCATTGTTGTTCGCACTCCGGGTACACGGATCCGAAACTCATTGAGGCTATCGGTATCCAAGAGGCACTTACTGGGATTCGCTCTCGCAGCTGGCAAATTGTGGAACATGAAAATGATTGTCAGGGTATTGTTCTGATGATCAAAAGCGAGACTCAGCTACTATCTCCTTTCGGGCTGATTATTAATGATTGTAAGAATGTTTCAGAGAGAAATTTATGGATAACAATATCATAAGTGAAAGACAATAAGCTAGGCACATGTCATTCGAGTGCTTCATTAATTATTTCATGACATGTCCAACAGAATGAAGAAATACAAAGTTTCCGCAAATGTCTAATCACAAGTAAAGATTCAGAAGTAATTGTCAAAAGTTCAAAAGGCTAAACTAAGAACAACTTTGATCACTCCAGTATAATTTATTCAAGTACAACAAAACTACAAATAGTATTTTAAAGGGTACAAATGCTATTTCACACATGTAACAAAATCAGTCCACAAATGGCAGCAAGCAAGGATGAATGAAGACAAACATATCATAGTGTCACGGGCCGAGAGT
>JAYMSW010003197.1:0-12565 GCA_036897725.1 Erodium texanum | reverse complement strand
AGGGCGGTGATGACAAACATGATGAACTCGAACGCAAAACCCTGGCCGTCACCGACAGAGGGGACCGTGACTCCGCCGGACATGAAGGGATGGAGCAACCCTTTGAGCGCCAAGGACGCGCACAATGAGGCCGAAACCAGGAACGTGCGTCCACGGGAAGTGACGCAGCGCCCTGAAAGCCACGGTCACGGACTGGTTCAGGTAAGCCCCGGATATGTGTCCCGTGGAGAGAACCGCGATCAAAACAGCCAGACCGGAACATGTCGCGCTCACCATCAGTGCATCGATTCCGCTGTATTTTTGGTTCGCGATCGAAGCTGCGGCGACCCCGTATATGATTATGAACGTTCCCACGAACTCAGCCCCGGCCTATACCATTAATTATTATCCTTATAAATTACGTTGTATTAACAACCTAACCAAGACACCCATTGACTTTTATTCATCCATTATAAACCTAATATTTTTGGACTATACCTAATAACATTTTCTCCATTCAATTTTGAGTGAGTTCGTGTACTGTTTATCAATTAGATCGCACCAAACAACTTAATATAAGCACACATGAACTCATCTAAGACATACGAAGAGTGTTTATAAAAAAAAAAAACATACGAATAGTGACAACTAACAAATAATAAATGATCGATTTCTAGAGTTTAATTCTTTAACAAACTTGTATTACCATTGTAAAATATATATTATCTTGATAATTAAATCAGTAGACTTTCTAATCTCTACTCTAACATGCTACCATTTGTCATTGAAATCATTTTAAATATACAACAATTATTACAAATTTTAACACAGATAAGTACCTTAAGTCATTGTAATTAAATCAACAGATTTCTATAGTGGATTATATCAGGATTAGACATTACATATGCATCATAAGGTTGTATGATGAAGGCGACAAATAGACCTTGGGTAGTTCTGATAACATATCAAAATATGATTCAACCCAAAAATTTAAATATATGGAGTTAATTAATTGTTAATACATCTATATGTCATTGTTAGTACTAATCTATTTATTTAAACAATCCATATTATAAACATTTAAACACAATTAATATTTAAAAAGAAACTTAATTACACAAATCAACGATCACATTCATGGCACCCCCATTCCATGTGGTGCTCTGCTCCTCCACAGGACGCTTTCATAAGATACATATGGAGGTTACAAGTATGCCCCTTACTAATAGAAGAAACAATTGAAGTTATCCTCGCTGGGGGGACAAAATGACATAGAAGAGATCAATTTGAATCAAACTTTGATATTACGTTAATATCTTACCTATTTAAAATCTGAAACAAGTAGAGTCCACACCACACCACACCACACCACTCCTATCCCATAACTTTATAAGTTGATTCATATATTTCTGATGAAATTTTTTGACATTGATATTAATTTTGTTATAGAATTGTCCTGAAACTAGTCTTTGATATACTGGTAACAGAGTTGATGATAGCCGTATAGTGTTGAAAACCAAGCAATTCACACATGCTGACATGCTTTATTTCATCATAAGCATAACATACCAAACCAGATAAAGTCTTCGCACGAAGTAGGCCTAGTCGAAGCAAACAAGGCACAATAATAACATACTGCACCTCGTGGACTTCATAATCACATGTCCGGGTGTTGAGTCCGATAGCCATTTATTTTTTTTCACACACAATACATAACCAAACATAGTGATAAGAGCACATCAGCAACAAGCACACATATATAGCCACGGCACTCCTAGCGGCGGAAGCTCCTGACCTCGCGAGGCGGCTCACTATCGATATCATCCCCTCGGAGCTTGACCACCGTGTAGATGCCAGCACCGGCTAGTGCCCCGAGGGTCGGTGCCACCAGGTATATCCACAGGCCCCTATAATTCCCGGCAGCCACGGCCGGGCCAAGCGTCCGGACCGGGTTCATTGAACCTCCACTAGACGGCCTGCCATATCCAAAACGTAACAATCAATTATTTCATTTGGAATCTTTTCTTCTTCCTCACGTTTTGTTTGTTTATTAACTTTGTTTGATTGTTAATTTGGTTTGAGTTCATTGATAAGCGGCTAGCTAGGTAGAATGAGAACAAAACGAGTGTCGTGTATAGTCAAATCCTATCTCTAATGTCCGGATGCGGTCTCTTATACTGTTCAAGTCATAGCTTTGTCTAGACATTATTGGACGCCCATGAATTATCAACTCACAATAAGATGATTCTTGCAACATTTGTTGGCTACTCCCCTTTAACACTTATGGACCATTTTCTTTAGCAATCAATCTCTTTAAGTGATTCAATATCAATAATTCGATTGCTATATTGTAATTAATATATTCAAAACAATCTGAATACTTTTTATTAGATTTGGACCCGTGTCAAGGTAACATTTTCAAATTTTAGAACTATGCTGCATTGTTTGAAAATCATACTTTATGTATCTTACAAAAGATTTGTAATCATTTTCATTGGTAGTGATTTTTTTATGCCTTTTGTGTAGATTATAAAATGCAAAGTACACTTGTATAGAAAGTAGTAGAACACTAACCCGGCCACGAGAATGTTGAGCATAACAGTAGCTCCAACAGCAATGCCCGCCAATTCTCCAACCTATACATCACCAATTAGCCAGACACACATATATATGAACACAATATTAATGCATATCTAAATTGTTAAATATAATTTGAATTCATTTAGGTTTGACTCTTGAAACCCAAGTAGCATGGTTTCGTAGAATCCCAATCAAAGAATGAGTTGAGACTGATTTAAGAGATATTTAAGAGAAAGAGACCAAAAAGAACATACAGCTCGAGTGTCAGTGGCCACGGCGGTGACAACAAACAAGAGATTGAAAGTGATGAGGAACTCGAGAGCGAAAGCCTGGCCGTTGCTGACGGAAGGAACCGTAACTCCACCGGACAGGAAAGGATGGAACACTCCTTTGAGAGCGAAGGACGCACAAATGGAGGCCGAAACCTGAGCTGCTATGTAAGCCGGAACGTGCATCCAAGGGAAGTGACGTAACGCCGCGAAAGCTATGGTCAGGGACGGGTTCAGGTGAGCCCCGGAGATGTGTCCCGTCGACAGGATCACGATCATCACGGCCAGACCGGCGCATGCCGCGTTTCCGATCAACGTCTCCGCTCCGTCGTACTTTTGGTTCACGATCGGAGCCGCCGTCGCCCCGAATATCAGTATGAAAGTTCCCACAAACTCAGCTCCCAGCTACGTACAAACAACGTTAAAAAAGAAACTTGACGAATTAATGAATAAATAAATCGAGGATTAACAATTTAACATAGATTAACGAACATCATTTTAACGCCTAAAGTATATATCAAAAAGTGCAAACAAATTGTCTGATAAAATATGAACGTCATACAAAAGATATTATATACTTCCCTCTATATATGTCACCATACGAAAGATAGATTTAATATTAATATATGAACATAATCAAAACAAATTAGAAAGTCGGTTGGCATTATGTATTTATTTAGCTGTACTTTTCAAACTAATTAGTTTTAAATTAACAAACCAGAAGCCACTATACATAAGTTGACAAATAATAATGAGTTTGATATTGGTGTGCATGCTCAACCCAACCAACTTCAATATGTAATATTTACAGTATTAGATATTTTTACGAATTGAAGCTTGTGAATTATCATGGAGCATATATGGTACACATGTTCAAGTGTTTATTTCAAATAAATAAATACTTTTTTTTTGGATCACACCGTAATAATTATAATTGGTTTTAAAATGCTAGTTAAAGCTAAGCTAGAAGTTGACTTAATTAAGAGGTATAATTGAAGTGTGGAAAATGAAAGTACCTTCCGGGTGAGAGAGATGTCAGGACCCCGGAAATTAGGGAAGCTGCAGGTATGGGGAAGCTGATGATCACCCCAAGTCGGAGCTCCGACCGGCAGGCACTTGCACCTCGTCATCGTCATGGACGATTTCCGATCGTATGACAGCGAATCTACCCTCGCTGACGTGAACAGCGGCCCTCCCGGCGTCCCTGGCGTCGCCGGGGCCGACACTGGTGGCGTTTCTCCTTCCGGCATTCCTCTCTCTTTCAATTTCCTCTCTTACTTCAAATCAAATTCAGAAAAGAAAAAATAGTAATTATAGAGGGATAGATTTTACATGATTTGGAGGGTTTGACAAAATAATTTTTTGTTTTGTTTTTGGGTTGAATGAGAAAAGGAAGAGGCTGAAGTTACATAATTTGGAGGCTTTTATAAATGTTTCTCTAAGGAAGAAGAAAGAACACAGCCAGATTATAAGCTAACAACAATTGAATCAAATTGATTTTGATTCTCTAAACATAAACACAAGATAAAATCTAAAACTTTTTTTTTTGTTTTTTTGGAGAGAATTGGGGGTATGAAAAAGCAGATTTTACATGCTTGAAATTCTTTTATAAAGGTGTGATTAAGGAGCTATGGAACTGAAAAAATCCAGCTTCAAAACAATTTGCTAAATGAGAAGAAAAACAGAGAGCAATTGAAAGATCTCCAGATTGAAACTTGTAAAGATGATGAAGATTGAAGCTTGATGAAGATGAGAATGGAGACAAAGTGATGAAAGTGAGCAATAATAAAATAGGAGAAGAGTGAGAAATGCATAAATGCAATGAGTCATATATATACGCAAAACGAGGTCATGAACCCAACTTTTCTTTACTTGTTTTATAATTAATGTCCATTATTTTTCCTTAAATTTAAGTCTATCACTTCAATTTGTTTGTCTGAGTTTGATAACATGAATGGAGATGTCATAAATAAAAAGAAAAGGAAAAAAGTCAATGGCTAAGCTATGGCATCTCCATCTTCCTCATGGTTGTTTCCATTGCATGCTAAACTCACATGGCGCCTCCATCTGATACCGATCACAGCCAGGACGATGCCGTGTTGATGCAACTACTACCGCACGATGGAGGTGGGGCCGTAGAGTACGTATTCTTTACTTGATGAAGCGCATCTGTGATGACCGGTGACGCCCACTTTTGGCCTTTCGAGATGACTAAAATAATACCCACCACCTTACCAATAATGTGAATTAAACAATTATCCATCTCTTTGTATTTTATAATGTAAATTTACAAATATGACCCTTGTTGTTTTTGGCCTTCATTCGTAACCAAATTCGTCTCTTAATTGCCTCCCTTTCTGAGCATTGGATTCATGAAGTTCGAATATTGAACCTCATAAGAGACCTAGGCACTGGAGCTCATCTGTTATGATAAACACAAAAAAGAATAATGTGTTTGGTAAAAAAATAATAGTTTACCGAAAAATACAAAATCTGAAAATTACATAGTATTATATATCTTTTTAAATATGTTACATTTAATTAATATATATACTAATGGTGAAACTAAATTGAAAAACTCCAAACCTAATAGGATGATAGGGGTTGCACCATGAACACCCAGACAAAGTCTCGATCATCGTATGGGTTCAAGGTAATACAAAATATATCTAATACAATTGCGAATAACAAAATTATATGATTGAATGGTTCTATATTTAATTTTTTTTATTTGACGGATATGATTTAAGTTAGGATAGCTTATAAATAACTTGAATGTACATGATTGTAGGCTAACGTGATAGATGGACATGATTGAGTACGAAGTGGTAGGGGCTCTCTCCTATGAATGGAGCTAGCTAGCTCGGAATGATATTTGATTCCCTCCCATTTGGAATTATTGATTTCTTCCAATGAGAGTAGGACAATATAGTAGCAGAACAAAAACTATAGACTATAGAATAGGAGCATAAATATTTATATGTATTGAAGACGTGCACATTGATGTTGGTGTACTCTTTTCATCCTTTGATAAGCAAATTCGAAAGAACTCCTAGTCTTAGACGTGGAAAGGAGTGCCTTATTCCCCCTCCACACCACGATTGGCCTTAAAAGGTTAATACCATATATGATGTCCTTCATGTTTATTTGTTTTCCTTTTACCCTTTTGTCATGATTAAGTGTGTTTATAATGTTGATTAAGAAATGAAAAGGGCAGAGGCACTAATCTATCATGATTTGCATTCATAGTTTGTGTTATTTCTTTGGATAAACTAATTTGATTAAGAGCCCATAACCAAATTAATTAACATATAAAGCAATAGTGAGTTTGGAAGCCCTACTCCCTATGAAGGTTGGGTGGGTGGAGGAGTTGATGCCACTAATTAATCAAAAATAAAGCACATACAAGAATTGTTTAATACATATTAGTGAAAGAAAAGAAGAATATGGTTGGTTAATGGTTGTTCGGAAGATTCTTTGCAACCATGATTAGGCAACACAATGATATAAACATACTTGAGCGCCCATTTCATTAGGCTAGCTACCACAATCTCCCTTCTTAATCAAATGTATACTAATCATCAATCCCCCTTTTAACTTATCTTAGCTTAGGAATAAATGCACATCTTTTGAATTGAAAAGAAAAAACCCAACCAAGAAGAAATGTTTCTTTTGTTCAATAATAAATCAATAACTTTGATTGGTCCGTTCAATAGAGTCTTTATATATTTAGGATTAACTTGTTAATTTAGGACGTGATGTTTATGTGTATGTTTGTTGTTCCATCTAGTCCCATCTAATTATTAAATAATATATGAATTATGTTAATTTAATACTGACGTAAAAATTATTATTCACCTCCCGTACTAAATATATAATAATATAATAATCTTGTTTACGCTGGAATAAATATGTGTATTATGGGCGGACTCAATAAATAGGGGGAGGGGGTAATGTTATGAAAAAGACATGAAGGTGGTAGTGGTGGAGGTCCTTTTTGGAGATTCCTGAATCAACTCACTTTAGTCAATTGGTGGAAACCATGATTACACAACAATCAAACAGAAGTGCGCAAGTTATTCGCATTTCTTTTCTAATGCTTTTTATAAACAAATTGGAACGATCCGTAAAACCTCATTGTATAGCCAAATCAAGAAACGCATATTATTGATTTGATTCACTGCTTTGGATGGATCATGCTACTTCATATAGTATTACTATTAGAGAGAGCAAAGAACATGAACCAAGTATAAGCAAATCTTCCTGGCCCGGCCCGAATAGCGGATCCGCATAATATGCAAAGTTGCTTAATGCAATGACATGATTGCATGTGATAAAGCCAGTCTCACGGTCACACTGTGCCTTTTGACTACCAACCAACCTAACCTTCTCGCGAGCAAGGCCTCTTATAATGGTAATGGAGGAGACTTTAGGACGTGATGGTTGAGTAGACCCCACTTTTCTCCAAATCCGAGCGTAATTCTAATTGACATGTTCCTCGTTCCCTTTTATACGCAATGCCAACCCATAATCATGATTCAACGAGGTCACTGGGAAGCTTCTGCCCCATTCCTTCTCTTTTTGTTCTTGATGGCTATGTTAATGGCTCAGGTTTCTCCTATCCTCCACCACCATTGTCACATTATTTTCAGACACTAACAAAGAGGGCCTGGAAGGGTTCGTTCTCGAATCCTTGCCAATCTCATTCCTCCAACAGCAAAGCCCAAATGAGACAGCATGAATAAGAAAGGTACCTACAATACATTATTATGCTGCACAGTAACCTGATTTGGAGCCGTATCATTTTTTAAAAGTAGAAACTTTTCATTTCGTTTAATAGGGAGAACTGATGTGCAAACTCAACTTGTGATGTAAACAATGAATCATCAAAACCTATAATACATTATGTTCAAGCCTTTTAGATTTGTACATATGTATTTGAAAAAAAATGTATTAAAGGTTCGACAAGACAAAACGTATGGTGAACTGTTAGTGATTGGGTTGCAATAATTTTTTGACCAACGTTAGAAGTTGACTCCAAGTAAGAAGTCAAAGAAATCTTTTTAAATTGGTACCAGACGTCCGAAAATTGATAATGTTGTCCTTACTCTAAATTTTAGGGATATTATCAGATAAATACACTTACATTATCAGCTTTATCACAAATATACACTTAAGTTTATTTTTGACCTTTCAACCACCTTATATTTCAAAACTTATCACTATCCACTTTTACGTTTGAATTTTGGATGAAAATCTAGTCATGTGCCCATCACATGAGTGATAAAATCTTTAATGACAAAAATGCCCCTAACTCTAGTTCTGTTATCTTTCCTTCTTTTTTTGTGTTGTGTCTCGTTCTTTTTCAAGAGACAAGAGTAGAGGAGGTAGAAGCAGCAAGGTCTGTCTGTGGCATGGTAAGGCCTATCCTTTCCGACCGTTTTCAACGACGCCCCGTGTTCGTCGGGCTTTGGTCTGAACAGATCGGGATGATAGGGGGTCGTAGGGATTGTGACCCCTAGCTCCTTCTTCACGAGATCGTGCGGCGCAACACGGCTACTGGAGAGGAAGAAGGAAGATGGGAAGCTTCTGCGGAAGTTGTGGAGGAGCTGAAGAGGAAAGGGTTGGATCTTGATTTGCTGTATGAGGTGGATGCTCATCGAAGGGCCAAGAGATTGTGGGTCGAAGCAAGGCTATGCGGAGATGGTCTACGAGGGATTTTGTGACTCTTATGCTTCACTGTAGCTTGTCTTGTTCTTGGTCTCACAAGGATCATTTTGTGTACTTGGGACCTTGGATTTTGGTCATTGAGTATTGGATTTAATGGTTTTGGCTATATGAGTTTTGATTTTTTTTAGATTTATGTGACTGGATTGGGTTGAAAATAAGAATATATTTGTAATCTGAAAAAGTTACATGAAGAATTCTTTAAATGAATAAATATTGTTATGCTTCCTTAAACAAAAGGCCCGGATTAGCAATTCCACTCCAATGGTTTTTTTGCGTTTTGAGTTAGATCTGAAAACCTTTAAATTTTGATCAATTTACTAATGTATAAATTAGCCACAATTAAGGATTTGGAATAAACAAGAAAAGAAATTAAGTATGAAATTGAATCTTAATTGCATCAAATGGTAGGATGATTCGGAATTAATAAGATTGAAAAGGGCAAGATTGAACAAACACAAAGAACGTTCAGTTCATTGGCATTTGTATTGAAAAATTAAAAATTATTGGAGGGTAGTTTGGTTATTTTGCACCACAACTGATGAAAAACTTAACTAAGATAAAATCTGAAATCTAAGGTATCTATATGGTCATAATATGAACAATTTAGGTATAGCTGGATGATATGATCCCTAAATACTATTTGATGAACTACAGGTCCCAACAAAGCATATTATAATAGATTCCAACCATCCGTATTTAGCATAACCCTAAGTAAATGATAATACTTAGTACCAAATGAACAAGAAAAGCAAGCCAGGCCCAAATCCAAGGACATGACCACCTATACTTGTATCCCAGTACATGCACAAGGAAGTAAGCCTATACATGACTCTGTCCATAATTGAGTTTCAATATGTGAGACTTCAAATAACATCTGTCAGACAACCAACATAAGTTTGGGTCACAGACAAGTACCATGCTTATACATAAACAAGTTTTGTGTTCCAATCTCCATGCATAGATATAAAAAAACATCTGCCAGACAGTTGGGTATATGGAGAGGATAAGCCATGGAAGCCGAGAAGACAAGACTTTTGAAATTTGAAATTGATTGGGCTGCAAGTAATAAATGTTCAATAAATGATCCCATGCCACATTCAAGACCAATACATAATGACTCGCTGCTTGTGACCTTCCCTGGTCTCTATACCAACAAGTCCATATATAGTACGACCAATATGAGCACGTTGAGTTTGGGCTTATGAGACTATGTACCGACGATATGGGCTCTAACAAAATACAATCTACATATTGTGCTACTGGATAAAAAAAAGTATTTTTAATTATTATCATGATAAATAAATGAAAAAGAAACTGAACCAAACCATGAAACAAAAATGCCGAATTCACAAGAGAATATAACATGTACACTACTACACTAGTATTATTGTTTCGAATAATTCTGTCAACATAACCAAAAAATTCCATGTGGCCATTTACAAATAATCAAACTATCGCCGTCAAGCTCGTCCCTGTCGATTAGTTGAGTGGTGACATTATCAATTTTGAATCTTTCTCCGGCGAGAGTGACAAGCTCTGCAGCAAGTCAACACCAGAGACCTTCTCTATAATTGTCTCCAAGATCTGCGTCGCGGAAGGCCTAAGAGTATGCGCTTGACGAAGACACAGAGCTGAGATACCAAGCATGGCCTTAGCTTCTTCAATATCAAACTCACCACCCAAACTCGGATCCACCATTTCTGCAACCGTTGCTTCTTCGAGTGAGCTCAATTTGGGCCCTGCAATGGATGTCAAGAGCTGACCTCTCTGAGAACAAAAGGCCTCCATGCCCGTCACAAGCTCAAGAACTATGACACCGAAACTATACACATCGTTCTTCTTGGACGCAATACCAGTTCGAAGGTAATGAGGATCGGTGTAACCTGGAGAACCCATCATCACATGCTTCATCATCGATGAAGATGATGAAGATGGAGGCAGGATTGTGGACGAGAACCCCATTTTCGCGAACCCGAAATCGCAGAGCTTGATGTTGAGCTCCTGGTCCAGCAAGATGTTGGAGGCTTTAATGTCTCCGTGAACGATTTGTAGAGAGCATTTCTCGTGGAGGTACTCGATGGCCTGAGCGAGCTGGAAGGCTATGGCCATGCGGCTCCTCCATGAAAGCTTCGTTGGTGCACAATCTCTGCTTCCATGAAGCCTCTCCTGGAGAGTTCCATTAGGGACGTACTCGAACACCAAGGCTCCTTCTTCTGTGCATATAAACAAACACATGGTGTGCACTATTGAGAACATTGATTAAGAACGAAAGGAAACAAATTGAACAGAGAAATTCAAACTTGGTACTGTTTATTTATCTGGGTTGGTGATAAAATTCAAAACCGTTCAGATTACGAACCTCGATCGTCGCAGTAGCCGAGAAGTTTGACGATGTTCTGGTGCTGAAGGCGAAGCAGAATGTCAAGTTCCTGCCTGAAGACTCGGTTGAGACGCTCGCTGCCGTTTTGGATCTTGATTGCTCCGAGGTTCTGGCGACCGGAGAAGTGAGCCAGATAAACGGTGCTGAAACCGCCGGTACCAATCACTTTCGAGAAGTTCATTGTCAGGTTCTCAATCTCCTCCCAGCTGAATCTCCTCACAGACCCATCACCAACTTCAATACCAATACCAACCTCAGTACCGGACTTGACCACCTCTCTATCACTTCCCGCCGATTGCTTCTCGTCGGCGACAGAATTAGAAGCTCTTCTCTTACCGGTCCTGAATCTGTGAAACGCGAAGCAACCCATGACGAGGAACAGGGTGACGATTGAAAATCCGATAGCGAGAGGCAGGACGATTCTGAGGCTCGATTGAGCTCCTCGTAACGGTTTTAAAGAGGGTGCCGGTGGTTTTGCCGGTGAGGCGGAGGGTATGGGACCTGGTGTGGGCTCAGATTGGGAAAGAACGAAGAAGGTGAAGAGAGAAAAGAGGAGAAAGAGAGAAGAAGAAGACCCAGAAAGAGAGAGACGAGAGCGGTGGAGAATCCAAGTAGGGATCGTGACTTGAAGAGTAGATTTGGTAGTCGCGTCCATGGAAGCAGGATCAGACACAGAGCCTAAATCGGCTCCGATCTGAGTGGGGATGAGAGAGACGAAGGTTCTGAGCTGGGGAGGCAGAGAGTTTTATTTGTTTGTTTATTGATTTACATAACTTAAAAAAGGACCGAAAATATATTAATTAATTAAAAGAGAAAATGAAATTTCAATTCAAGAGGAATGGAGGTGATGGTGGCTTGCCAACGACAAGTCGGAAAATAATAATGTCATTTTTTATTTCTATTTTGAATAATAATAAAATATGTTGGTCAAAGAGATATATACGATGAGGTTCCACGTGGGTAAATGTGCTGGCCCACTTATTCACACCTTGATTTCATACCCAACACGCTTATCAATCACATTCTATTTATATCGATTCTAATCCATTTTCTTTGGAAACCAAAACCAAACAATCTTTACCTTAAATGCTCTAGTTTCTTTAAGACTTTCAATTTTAGATAATTCGTCATTTCTTGAGTTCTATGTGGAAAATCTGGTATTATTTACACAATACTTGATGTTTTTTAATCTAGAATTAAGATATCAAAAAAATAAAATAACTGTCAAAGAAGGTAAAACTATTCAACTTAAAATAAGTTTTGAATACCTTTGTGTAAGAAAAAGTAACCAATAAGGGTAATCTACTAGAAGATTATTGCATCCTTCTTTTGTACATATTCGTATCAATTATCAACTAATTAATTGGGAAGAGGAGTTTTTTTTCTAAAAACCCTAGAGTTCTCTTTAGCAAGTGAAACCCAAAGTTGTCGTACATAAGTCACCGTCGTGGGGGGATGAGCCTCCGTGCTCTCTCTCCCTCTCCGTTCTAGTCTTCCGATGCAGATGTTGTCCGACCATCGCTTTGATGTCGCCTTTTCCGTCGCCTTCCTCTGGCTTTCTATCCACTGCCCCTCCTGCCCGACGCCCATTGGTTGCTCTGGCCAGCCGTCTAGCTTCATACTAGAT
>JAYMSW010003196.1:0-12565 GCA_036897725.1 Erodium texanum | reverse complement strand
TAAATAAACCACTTTAATTTGTTTTCTTCAGTTACTGCTTCATCATTTCTAGCAAAAGAAAAGGGGTTGACTCATGTTTATTCAGTGAAGAAACCTGCAGTTATTACATTGAGATTTATATGTGATTTAATCATCTGAAGAAAAAAAAATGAAGTCTGGGTCTAATTATAATCATCATATTATAAAGAAAAATGCTGCTTACTTTATCTATATATTGGTTATGGACTGTGAAAAATGTTGATTCAGTTATTTATATATATATATATATTTGAATCTTCTCTAAGTATAATTAAGAAGGTAATCATTATATGTGAGAAGTTACTCTAGCTTCAGATCAAAGTATGAAATGGTGATAGGAATTTCTTTCTATCATCCGATTTGATGTCTATTTAGTTAAAGGATAATTTGTTCGAAAAATAAAATCTTTTTTATTTAAAAAAAAAAAGAGTATGAAATGGTGATCATAAAGAACTCCATATATTATAATTAACTCCATAATTTTTACTTTTAAAAAAAAGTGTTCCTTGGTTGAAATGGTTCACAAAAGACCTTTGGTTGAAATGGTTCATAATATTTATTAGCTTCGGAGATATGTTGTCAAGAGTAAGTTTGTGCGACTAAGTGTTTGTGACTTACAAATGATGTATAAAACCGACTCTTGGTTGAAATGGTGCACAAAAAGGATTAGATCTGCTACCTTGATTAGCTTAAAAAAATGTTGGCATCGTCCTACTGTTGCTGAGACAACATGAATCCTCACAATCAATTGAGGGAGTGGTGATTTTCTCTTAGTGACTAATTTTGTCAAACACTGAACAATACATGGAGGGTAATACATCAAGGTTCATTAATCGAACTGGGTACAAAACAACAGAAACATTGCATACAAAATAGGTGTATATATATACTAGCTATTAATGTTGTTAGGATCCATAAAAGTGGTGAATTTGAGTCTCACGTAAGATAAATGAAAGGTTGATATCACGTTGTACTCATAACTTGATAAGTGTGCCGGTTATTTTGTAAATCATGGGTTTTCGTTTAGTGCTCATTCTTTAGTACAATCTGGTTCTCTCCAACAAACTGGTATCAGAGCTCCGGTTGCACAGTTCACATCAAGATCATACCATAACTCTTGATGGATTTGCATGTAAGCTGGCAGATCCACTGGATACCAGGCAGGTCATGGTGGGAAGTAGATCCAAAGGGAATCGGGCCATAATGTTACTATGGGTCATCAAATTAAGTGTGCAAGGCGATTTGGACCTAATAAAGAGATCGCATGAGATTCAATATGAAAACTGGGTTTGTTAGGATCCTCCGTAAACCCTAGTTTCATATTCGATAAATATAAAAAACATAAGAAGTTAGCATATATGTTAGAACCCTGACAAGATAAATTAATATTTTATGTAGTATACAGTTAATTTATATATGGACTTGGAGTTCAATTTGATGTTCCTCCTTTGATAAGGCCCATTCTCCCCCCATAAATATACAATTATGAAAGGAGAGGTTCTGGGTGTCAAGTATATTTATGATTAGTTGTCAACCAGGGGAAAAGGATCAGACATGTACAACATATTTCATATCAGTCATTTGATTATGATCTCCATTAATCCGTTAATTTCATAAATTATTGAACATTCTCATGGTAAAAAGATATAAGAAAGGGCATATTGGAGATGAATATCATTATGAATTCACTAATGCCACATACATGCCCATTGTTTTGAACTAAACGAATGAGTACATCTATGTTTTTTCATGTTGGTATATACAATGGACGAAAATGCACACTTTCTCGGTTCTGGTAATGAGTAACTACTACAGATCTTTTTCTTATAAAATGGACGAATTTTGGGAAATAGGTAATACGGATCCTTGTATAAAAGAAAAAAAAATCAATTCAATCAATTAAACTTCTACAAATTGGAAAAGAAAATTTGTAATTGTTATCGAGAGAGTTGAGGGTATATGCTTGTAAACCATAACAATGATAAAATGGTCATTTCATTAAAAATTAACAGTATGATTAGATTGAAATGTGTCAATACGTAAGTATAGTCTTGTATTAGATTGAGAACATTGAACAATTTTGTGTGTGAATAATTCATAATGATATTCTTATGCATTTAGGCCTACAGAAAAGTGAATGTTATTTTTGTATGTTTTCTCAATGGAAAATGTATCCCTTTCTCATAGCAGAAATCGATCGTCAAATGTCAAGCCTTATAATTAAATAGTGATCACTTTCGGAAGCACGTAAATAGTTTTTAGTTTAACGGAGTTGAGATCTGGGTTTGTAAGGTACCTGATTGATATAAAGATGGTGTATTGCATGTTAAAATGTCAATATACAATGTTATCTGCATTTTCACAATCATTCTCTGATTAAATTTCCTTTTTGGTTTCTTGCCTCTATTTAGCAGCATGCTCAAAACTCTAGAGAGGTATCAAAAATGCAGTTACGGTGCAGTTGAAGTGAACAAGCCTGCAAAGGAACTTGAGGTATACTTTACTTGTATATATCATAACAGTAGAGAGATCTTACAATAGAACGGAAGACGTCATGCATATATATGGTGAAACTTAAATATAATCTCCTCTTCGTTTCTTTGAGCTGTGACTCCAAGAGACGAGCAAACCATTTTTCTCTTTCTATATATGAGATAGAGATAGAGATCACTATTGTTTACTTTTCTCACATAAGTCATTTTGACGAGCAACTCCTTGCACTTTGTTAAATAATGAAAAAGAAACATATGTATATATAGTGGATCATATCATGTCTTGTGACTTATTGTCAGTGGTGTAACAGAGCAGCTATCGTGAGTACTTAAAGCTAAAAGCTAGATTTGAGGCTCTGCAAAGAACACAGAGGTATTGCTACATTCTTATGTCAACTGCCCTCAGTAGTATCTTCATTTAATTATATCTTTTATGTGCATAAATCAATCTTGTTTGCTACAAGTAGAGTGCATTTAAGTAGAGCAATTGTTGGTGTTCTATAGAAACCTGCTTGGTGAGGACCTGGGTCCATTGAATAGCAAGGAGCTTGAACATCTTGAGCGTCAACTAGAATCATCCTTGAAGCATGTTCGTTCCACCAAGGTACCTGGCTTATGATAGGAATTGACATTTTACATATTTTTTTAATTTGGCTGCTGATCTTGCAAGTTTTATCCTTGTACTTATTCGCAGACACAATACATGCTTGACCAGCTCTCTGATCTTCAAAACAAGGTACAGACGAACCTTTGATACAAAACTGTAAAGATAGGTATTCACTTTTCATGAATCTCAGTAGTAACACATGAGTTGTTGAAATTCAGGAACAACTATTACTAGAATCAAATAGAGCTTTGAGCATAAAGGTAATAAACAACCTCATTCATGAGACTCAGCTAAAGACAATGAACAATGACTAAATGTTATTGAAATATGGGTGTAGCTGGATGAAATTGGTTCGACAAACGAGCTACGAAGTTCATGGGAAGAGGGGCAGCAAAGCATGCCATATGGTGCTCAATCACAGGGATTTTTCCAGCCTTTAGATTGCAACCCCACATTGCAAATGGGGTAATGATTAAGATACTAATCCATTCAATCGGAATGTTAATTGTAGCGTTAAGTTGATTTAAATTTGCTTGATGATATTGCAAGTTCAATTGTTGTGGTTGCAGCAACTACAATAATGTAGGTACAGGAGAGATATCAGTTGCAGTTGGGACAAGCAATGGGCAGCAAGTCTCAGGATTTATCCCTGGATGGATGCTTTGAATTCAATTAAGTTCCTTTGTAATCTTCATAAACAAAGCCTACAAGCTAGCTGGGTATTATTATTATTATTTGGCATCCAAAAGTTGATGCCAATATGTAAATGGTCATATAAACAGCCGTGACTGAATATTTGGGAAGAAACCCTTAACTCTATGCATATGCCAACTTACAATATTATATTACTACTGTTGGCTGAGTTCACTACAGAATTGTTTTTATAGCCAACCCTTAACTGAATTTAGATTTGCTTACTCTGTTTTGGTAGCTAGAATTTTTTTTATTATTTATCTCTGATGTGGGTTTCGATTTTTATAGATGAAGATTTTGTTTTTTCGGACTAGTTTTAATTGATATATTTTATAAGATTAGTACTTCTCTTTGGATTTTGATACAATCCTATGTTTATTTCGATCATCTTCTCCAACCCTCTTTCTTTTCTTTGAAAATCCTAGAATTAAGTGCATATAATAATTAGAAACTAAAACATGTAGTTAGTTTATAATAAATACGTACTCAATTGCCTCTACACGAATGATATTTTCAGCATAATAAAACTTTTTTGAGATGGAGCAATGCTATTTTTCAACAAACATAACAATTGAACGAGTACGGTTCAAAACCACAACCAGTAAATTTCTATATTTTTACGGACAATAAAGTAGGTTAACTCCTAACCTAAGTGACCCACAAAAATCCATCCACTTGCTACAAGCGTGCACATTCAATTTCTATTATAATGTTCATCATACCTAACACAGAACCAATATCATATATATACATCCATTATCAAATTTTGGAATCTACGAACAGTAGATAGAAAAAGCAACAAAATATATGTACACAATGATGGTTCAAAAGATCAAAGTTTCACTTGTAAGAAAATAAGGCACCCTATCAGATTCAGGGTCACCTCCTTTGTGGTTCCATCTGATGTTGAGAGCTCCAAAACCACCAATCATACAAATCAACTATGCAATGTCAATCAGCTATTTTTTTTATTCCATCATTTCAGATAGCCTTAAGACCAGACAAAGTGCTTCATAACATGCAAAACAAGTATCGCCAACCGACAATTTACAAGAAAAAGATAGCACCATCAAGGAGAATATTAACTGAAGCATCTACTCTACTAAAGCAATCATTTCAACTTTACTAATGACAATAAAATCACTCAAAACTTTAACTAGTAAACAGGTTTCATCACTATCTAGTAGTCTATTTCAGATATTGCATATAAAAGCAGATAAATAATCTTGAAACCATTATTGCCTTCCTGATTCATCCCTCCCATCTTCCGGCAAATACATAAACAGGAACACCTAAAATATAAGTTTACCACCTCATACTATAGGATACGAACCTTTCAGAAAGCTAACCAAATCAGTGCAGCAGAACAAAGTTATAACTTATAACTATACCGCATCAAAAATTAGGTTGCCAAAGCTTAGGGAAGATGCTGATCCGTAGACTTCTCTGAAAGAGTCTATCAGCAGACAGAGTATTCAAGTGCCACAAAGCTACATGTGCTACCAATGAAGCACAATGAGTTCAATCATAAGTCAATAGGCCCATATTAATGATATGGGATGCCATTCTCGCCCACCTACCATTACATCACGATGGCATCTGATCAAACAAGTTCTTGGATCATAAAAGTAATCCTAAGATTGGAAATGGATAATAGTGGCACCCATGATAAACCATACATCATCATCTCCATTAGTGTACGAGGCAGAATTGGAATAGGGCTTTCAACAGCTACTGAAGTTTCCTAAAATCTCTTCCCCTATGTGAAAACAGGGAACCAAAACCATCAACACATAATCAGACTTACACATCTACAATCCCTAATTACTGGGTGTTTTCTATAGTACTAAATTTCCCAAGAAACCCAGAGCAAAGTTGTGTTTTCTATAATACTAAATTTCCCAAGAAAACAAAAGGTCAAATAGTCAGAAATTATGCCAAAAACGAACAGCTAAGGTCATTCCAGGCAGAAAGGTTCTGTTTGGGGAAACCACATTGACTTATGTAGATAAACCTGGTTCTGAGAGACACTAACTTAACAACATTGCCTAATACACACAAACCTACTTCATCAGTTACTCAACTTATCAGAAATCACAGTTTCCCAATCCAAATACATTGATAAAGAGAAAAAAGTTTCTCGTGTCTAACTAGACATTTAAATAGCAGATCCGATTAACATCATATAAAGATAGTAACTCTGATGAAGTCAAGAAAAACAAAATATAATTCGCAGTTTTCTAACAATATTACACTCCAAATCCCATGCAATTGGAATGATTATTGGAACCCACACGATTGAAGTCGGTCCTAGTGCTAGTGCCACGTAATTCTTGAAACCGCAAGGCTGTTGGATTCGCTCCTCACTACCACAACCTCCCCAAATCGAGTAAATCCTACATAGAAGTGTCGTTTCATGATTTAGCGCGATTCTTTTTCTTAGACAGCACCGAATGGCCATTAATAAAGGGTTGAGCAGGATAGAGAATAGCAAGAATCACCTGCAAAACGCATTATTCAACGCTTGCCACGATGCCCGCCACCTGACCTTGCACCAGGATAGCGAGCAAATTGCAACCTTAAATTGACCGAGTCTCGGTCATGCTCATCAAACTTATAACCTGCAAAATCGAGCTTCACTATTCACGATGCACAACTGGCCAATCCTTCAAGGGCGAAGCAGAGAAGAAGATACGAACGTACAATTATTACCAATAAAAGAGAAACTCGATAAAAAAACTTTGAACGGTTAATATTTTTTCGGTGAACTTGGGTTTAACTAAATTAGTCATTTCTTCAATTTGCTGGACAGCTCTGGAAAAGGTAGGGTAGATACAACGTATACGGAGTAAGCCCTTTTCACCATCCTTTTGCTTCTGTCACATCTGTATAGTCAAATTCGGGCTCTGTTTGCGCAACTATTGACATAATTATTGATCTATTGCCTTCAATCGTGGAGAAAGGGATGAAGCCTAAACACGGGAAGGAGATAATTACTAAGAACCACACATCGAAGAGCGACCTGCAATCCAGAATAGATGTTCCAGACTGTGGAATGGTGCAGAGGCGGAATGCAAACTCGATGTCCCGGTTAGTGACAAAGCAACTTTCTCAACGTGAATTTAACTTCTTGAAGAAGGTAAATATCTACAGGTTATCTTTGAGAAGACAAGTTCAGGGAGATCGACCTCTATAGAGTATGTAGTTTCTCATGGTATGATAATGGTGTATGTAGCAAAGCTCTAAAACTCGAGATCGGCCAAAACTCGGTGAGGCGACAAATAAGGAGTTTTTGTCTTATCAGCAAGAATTCGGCAAAACTTGTGTTGTATTAAACATATATATATATATATACATATACGAAAGACAAAAATAACAATAGTTTATTAAAAAAAGATGGTTCCAAACAACTTAATGAGTTAAAAAAAGCACAAACAATGTTTCCAACAAAAATAACATAAGAAACAAGTTCAAACAACAATAACCATAAATAACAAGTTTTTTAAAATAAAATAAAAAAACACATTTGACTGAGTTTTGGACCGAATTCCATCTATTGAACTTGGTGGTTAAGTTTTACCGAGTTTTGCAACACGGGTACGTAGTCATAAATAGTATTGTGTTAATGACTACAAATAATATCCTGTCATTCAGCATTCTGGGACTTCTAACATTCCATGTTCATGTTTCTGTTCCAGCACGTGTTTCACGATAGCTCCGTTTGATATATAAACTAATTATCACGGATTTGAATATGTAATGAGAATGCACCAAAACTTGTCTTAGAGCCAAAATAAAGTAACACATATTTAAGTTCATAAGAGAAAATAGAAAAGGAAAAGAATATGCATAAGCTGAAAACTCTACATAGTTGAAGCAAATGTACGAGAATGGCAACCTCACCTTGTAATGCATCCATCGCAGTGGCTGCATGGGCAGGGCTTTGAAAATCAACAAAACAAAGTACAAGAGGGTCTCCACCAGGCTGCAAGGATTGACAATCAATAAATTAGTAACCTACTCATTATGAAATAATGAATATTGTGCTCAAGAAAAAAATTGAACTTACGAGTCTGGATTCCTTGCTTACAAGTCTTACTTCTTTATAGCCAACAAAAGGGCGAAATATATCTATTTAGCCAAATTAAGGAACAGAACTAAAGGTGATTAAGTGAGAACAGTGCTAGGAAATGATTTTTTTTTTTACAAAAGGATACGTGCTACTTCCCGGCGAGAACAGTTGGGAGGCAAGCCCTCTACATACAGTGTACTACTAGCATCAGGAGGGAGAGGATTCTCAGACCTTCCACCTCCAAATCCTAAGCTTTGCTCCTTTACCAATGTCCCTCGGTCCACACTCCCCATGCCCATAAGGCGCAAATCATCAAGAGGGCGACTAGATATCTTCTCACTTATGGGCCTAGTGGACTGTCCACCGTAGGATGAAATTTGCTGAAACAATGATTTTATATTAGCTCTAAACACATCTCAAAAATAGAGAGAAAGAAACTATAAGAATTGAGTTTAATGGATATATTTATTAGGTACACTGTGCAGGTAACGGTCATATGATGCTCCAATGGTCTCAGTGTCTCTCACTCCGCGAAGTGCTCCTCTATCATCATCACGAGAATAATAACTGGACAAGTCATGGCCACTGGGAATGTCTGCAAGATACAAAATCTTCAAGCCATTAAGATAGAGAAAGAGAACAACCTATGGATTCACATGACCCTACCCTGAATGTAAAGGGTCAACATCATTGATCTCAAAGATAGCCTTGGTAGATTGGACATTATACAAATGATGTTAGAAGGCTGTAAAAATTGTGCTCTGCTCTCTATATCATCGGAAAAGAACTGGAAACCAAAATGATATACACGAGAGAGAATCTGAGAATGAGAAGTAAATATTAAGAACATATATCAAACTTATGGGAGCCAAGTGCATTTTATGAAATGGTTTAACTGATTAACTCTTTAAATTCCAATCCGATTTTTATATTTAAACTAGAAGGGTATATTATAAATGGGTTCTCTTACATACGCTTTGCAAATGGTAAGATAATGAGCAGGTTCTATTGCATGCGATATCCCACATAATGTGGCATATGGAGTATATTACCCTTCCTTTGGGAAATCATTTAGGGTGGATATATGAGTGCTCTTGGAATCTTCTCCTAGGCATCCAATCATAGAGGTGCACGTATTACCCAACTAGTGATTTACTTTAGTATTTGCAATATGTAAAATTTCAATATAGTATACTGATTAGTACTTCACATAAAAATATCAAAGATTAGAGATTTGTTGACATCCCTTATGAAGCTGAAGGTATGGTATTAGGTGGACCTACAAAAAGATAAGATAACATGGAACGTTTGAATTTATGCATTTTTGTTATCTTATTTACCAGTTCTTTCTTTAAAACCCTTATCATCCCACACTTGTCTAGTACAAATACAAATATCACTTGGCAAAGATAAGAGATCCCAATTGTTGTCTATTTGATGCTTGCCTAGTGCGGAAACAAAAGAGACAAGTGGAGGTTTTAATATAAAGCCTAGTGTGTAGTTTGTGGACAGTGCAGGAAGTGAGCAACAAGTATAGCGAGTTTTCTATAAAGCGAGACATCTATCTTATTTTCCAAAGCATGTATAAGAAAATCATGCTTGATTTGCACGTATAAAACAAGTATGAGTAATAAAGACACCACAAAGATGAATTATAGCTGCACAGGGCAACTCTTGATTCAGAATCTATGACCTGGAAATGAAGCATCCAGTCAACTATGGAAATTATCATTTCCAGTGAAACAGCCCCAATTTTCTCTTCTTTAACTCTCAACCCAGAGTGCATAATAATATCCAGCGTATCATTTCAGAGAGGAAAAACATCAGCATATAAGCCTAGAAGAAACAGCTGTGTGTTTGGCGCGAACAAAAACCAAACTGCAGGTCCTTTGACCATGGAGTCAACACAGAGCCCATGATGAGAGTGTTGTAAGTGTTAAGACAATCTGACAAAAAAGGCCTAAATCTACACAGGTTAAAAGACTATTTGTAAGATCAATAACAACATTTCAATACTTAAGGGATTGATATCTGTTAATCGCCTTTCGTGTTTATTCTGTATGAAGACATGTTCCGATAACTTAAAGCATAAACATGCAATATAGGGTTAGATTTTATACATTTCAAGTGAAAGGTTTCCCATAAGGACCATGAAATCAATAAGAAATGCTTCACAAGTCGCACATAGGGGAAGCAGTTAGGGAACCAGGAAAGAAAGCAAGCACATATGGCCCATAAGAGATAACACAAGCATCTGACATGAAATCTCAACAAAATCTAATCCAGGCTATAGTTCAGTAGGGCTACTCAGTAAATTTAAAACGCAATCGAATCCATCCAAACTTTGAACTACAATAACCAATACACGCCTAGCATTTTAACCAAAGTTGCAACCTTTTTGTTTTATCTTGAACTACCCACAAACCAAAAACGGCAGCATCATTACCGGAACCCTAATTCAAGCATAAAGTAGCCCAAATAGATAGACCCGGAACTGACAATCGGAGAAATTAGTGAGTTACCGTAGTCAGAGCGAGGGCGTTTTCCGACATAGGATGACATTTGCTGCGGCGGGCCTTGTTGGCGGGCATCGGAGTACCTCCAATACGCATCCCCCATGGCTCAGACTGAGAAGATATGGGATCGAAGAGCCAAAGAGGAAGAGGTTGACGAATTGGTAAGGATCAGCGCGAGATGCAAGCAGGGTAAGGATGCTGAGACGAAGATTTGCTGATTCGATTTCTGGACAAAGGCATTCAATGTCAACAATTAGAGCTGAGCTAAACTTTGGCTTCGCTCCCACCTTTTTCCTTTTTGAGGGATAATTTTTTTTCCATAAACTTAAAACATGCAATTGAATTATTAATGATTTATTCAATTTATTCGAATAAACAGGTTTATCATATTTTATTAATTCTAATCGAAATTTTACTAGAGGCTAGAACTAACTAAATTAATTATTTTAGTATAAATATGAATGGTACTTAAAAATACAAATGAGTGGTTTAGTCTCAATTATTTATCTAATTGTCATTTATGATCAAAACAAATGCTAACAAAATAAGGAAGGACATAGTAGTAACTACACAAACCAAATCTTTTACCTAAACTCATAAGCTCAACAATTCGACAAAATGGAGCATCCCAAAATGGATGCGATCAAGACCAGATCGACGACGGAGATTTCTGTTCGATTTCAGGGGTAACTTGGAGAGGACATTGTTGTTTGTCGCCGACGAGCTCTTCGATGGGGTAAAACCTAGCACCCAGTGGGGGAGGAGGCACTTGACGGCCACGTGCCAGCACTAGGTCTTGTTGAGTCGACGGGCAAAGCTGACAGAGAAGGCGCAAAATGAGAAGGGAGAGAGGGAGAAGATTTTCAAGAGCTTGACAACGTATCTCTCCGGTATGGGTAGGTTGTCGGGGGTGGTGGTCTTGATGACGATGGTGTCGATGTTGTAGAATCAGCCCATTGTGGTGACCTTGGCGTAGCTGACGTTGCTATACTCTTTGAGCAAATAGAAGAGCTGCTGCAACCTACGGTGCATTGTAGGTGTTTAACAAAATGTCTAAAAGGGAGATATGTTTAAGATTCATTAGTGTTAATGTGGTTTCATTTGTGTTCTCTGTTTATAGGATGACAACATGTTCTAGAGATTACAAGGATCTTCTGTATAATAGGATCGATATTTTTTAAGAGTGCAAGAAAATTATATTGCCACTAGCTTGAAGGTAATGTTTCCAAAACTCAAATCATCATTACATTACTCACTGAACACAAATATAGTTGGTATATCTTGCGATTAGTATAAGTTGATTATCATAATTAAAGCAGCTTGATATAGAGTTTCAGTTCTTGGAATGGTGGGAATAATGATAACCATTGACAACTTTCGTTCAAGTTAAGTGATAACTTGTTTTATGTAATGTGATAACTTATTTTAACTCATGTGATAACTTGCTTAAGTCGCGTGATAACTTTTCTTCAGTCATGTGATAACTTGGTTTCAGGAATATGATAACCGATAACTTAACCTTTTAACATAAGGCTGAGAAAAGTCAAAAGGAGGATTAAGAAATTTTAATACCCACAAGAGATTATCCAAGTGTGGAATTAGGAAATGCAATCTAATCTTTACCAGGTTTTTCAAAGAGTTGATCTTCTAATACTTCATTATGATGTAGCTATATGTTTTTGTGCCAATAGCCTCATGTGTTCGCATAGTGTTCGGATGATGAAAAAGTTTCATTTTTTTTAGTCTCTTTTTGGATCTAAAACATATGGAGTGAAAAATTAGGAATGATAGAGAAGCAAGGTAAGTGAAAAGGTAGAATTGATGATGGAGAACTCACTTGGAGCTTATGATTGTTCTCCTTGACCATACCCTTATAGATGATCTTGATCGCGCTTGGTGTCTACTACTAGCTTGGCCTTGGTAAAAGTGCCTTCACAAATTGTCCGACCAAGCCGGTACTTTCCTATCTTGTTCACAAATCCCATGTATCCTGGAAAAGCCAAATACTTAATTGATCAACTCCACATTCTTCATCTTCTTGCCACCCCTTAGTTGCATCTCCCCTATCGAGCACCATTCATCACTGTCTGCAAGCCAAACATCGTCGAAAAAGATGAACGAAGCAGAACCTTCTTCGTCGTTCACCATCTGCGACCTTCTCTTCTAG
>JAYMSW010003195.1:0-12566 GCA_036897725.1 Erodium texanum | reverse complement strand
ATTTAATATAATTAAAATATATTATAATTTTTTTTTAGTGAAAATGAACCGAGCTTGGTCGAGACGAACCGAATCTCTTAACACTTATTTGATTATATATTTTTATCAATATATTTAAAAAATATTTGTATTTAATATTTATAGTGAAAATTAAATAATGGAGTCGAGTTGAGTTGAATTTCGAACCTTATTATTTTATTTGGAGCCGAGCTCAAGCTTAACCATATAAAGCTTGTTCAAAGCCGAGCCGAGCAAATTGTTTTCAAGTCGAGTCGAGTCCTAACAAAATTTGGTTCGATTCGACTTGTTTACGCTTATTTAATTAGGCTGGATCAAACACTTGAAAGGGCCTACTAGTGTCATCTCATAAAGGCCCATATTTCTGCCCCAAAAGAAGTTTATATTTTTATGGGCTCATATCAGTCCATATTGTGTTGGATCAAACACTTGAAAAACCCAAATAGTATCATCTCGTAAAGGCCCATATTTGTTGGTCCAAGACATGTTCATAATTTGTGGGTTTATATCAGTTCATATTAGGCTGGATCAAACACTTCAAAGGCCCAATTAGTATCGTCTCGTAAAGGTCCATTCGGGCCAAGACATGTTTATAATTTATGGGTTATGTGTCCATATTAAGCTGGATTGAAGGCCCAAGTAGAATCGTCTCGTAAAGGGCCATATTTGTTGTCCCAAGACATGTTTATATTTTATCAATCCATATTAGAGTGGCTCAAACACTTCAAAGGCCCAAGTAGTATTGTCTCGGAAAGGCCTATATGAGTTGGCCCATAGAGCAAGATGAAACCAAAGCACTGGGCACATAGTATTAATCGTTCGTCTCAACAGGAAGCGAGAAACGCTCTCCGTATCACGCAGATATCGTTGATTGAAGATCTCCATCGTGACCGAACACCGTGTCATTGTCCACGAAAGCCGGCGACGATTCCGTCCCCGTTACCGGATCTTCTGGACCCTCCGATGATCACTCCTACGTGGACTACGATTCCGGCGTCGCGTACCAGGGGTTTGACTCGTTCCCTGCCAACAATTTCGCTCCCGATTCCGATTCGGTCATTGAGTCGCCCAACTTTAACAATTCCGCCTACGCGGCCGGGGACGACGCCTTTGAGTCGCATCGGGCTCCGGAGGTTCAGTATTCGCCGCCGATCTACGTGTCTGATGGCGGTTACTTGCCGGAAGAGAACGGCGAGGCGTTCGATGGAGAGGACGGGCCGATTCTGCCGGATATGGAGGAAATGCAGCGCGAGGAGGGTTTTGCCCTCAGAGAATGGAGGAGGTGAGTTTTTTTACACGCTCTGATGTTTTTCTACATGCCTGAGTCTGTGGTTTGGGTAATTGGGATTGTGGTTTCTTTTGTGACATAATCATGGAGTGATCGGTTTTGTGATTTTTCTGTTTAGTTTAAACTGTGTTTTTAGTTTCAAAGACTCTGTTTGGTTGCTGAGAAACTGAGAGGGAAAATGAAATTCTGAATTCATGATTGATACTGTTCTGGTTTTGCTAGAATGTTGAAGGCTCACTTCTGCTGTAGGCAATGAAAAACTCATATTGGCCCATTCATATACTGACCTTTTTAGGTATAGCAAAAATGATGAAAAGGTTAAGGTGCAAAACTATGTCAACAAACTTTTTGTAGTTTAGTTTATTCCCTCATCACCTTGTGTGAATGGATTAAAGGTCATATCTTTTGATTAAGTGGGACCAACATTAGATAGATGGTTCCTAAAACTAGTAAGGACTGTAGAGGTGAATGTAATCCAGTCAGGATTTAGGACCAAACAATCTCTTTAAAGTGACCTTTTTTAGATTAGTTGTTCTTGGTTCAGTCTTTCAGAAAGGATAGGGAGATTGAAGAGGACATTCAAAGTGGAGTTGAGGCAGGTGGCTGAAATGGAGAAGTGCATCAGGTTATATGGTAGGTGTGTTCCTTTTAGATTGAAGTGTATGCCACTGAGTGTTGAGGTTGTTAAGAGACTCTAAATACATAAGATGTGCAGCGGAAATGAAAATAGGTAGATGGGTGTGTGGTAACACAAGGAATGATAGTTTATGGAATAAAACCATCCAGTCAAATATTGTTCTGCTCCAATGAAGGGGAAGTCAATCCAATAAGGTGGAACAAAAAAACATGCGAGGACCAGAGTTAACATGGGAAGAGATAATAGAGAAGAATATGGTTGTACAAAACTTGAAGCGTAATTAGTTTTTATAGTTATTTGTCGAAATGTTCTATCCATTTGATATGATTTTGTAGTCGTTCTTGTGGTTGTTTGATGTGTTTTTAATTCATGAAATTGGTTGGTTTGCACCTTTTTTTTTATTGAACTACATATATTACTTGAGGCAAAGTTGATTGATCAATTATTTCTGGTAGCATTTAATCTTTCCACGCTGCATGGTGAAGCTACATTTGATTAGTTCCCGTTTCTCTTTCCACACAGGCAGAATGCAATTCAACTGGAGGAAAAAGAGAAGCGAGAAAGGGAGTTGTTGAGCCAAATAATTGATGAGGCAGATGAATACAAAGTCGAATTCTATAGGAAGAGGGAAATCTCATGTGAAACCAACAAATCTACTAACAGGGAAAAGGAAAAGGTAAGTCGAATACTAACTCTGAATCTTATGTTACAGCTATGTTAGTTTATCCCTAGAAAATTATCATACAGTACTGAGAATCTTTCAAATATATGTCTATTTCATTCACATTAGTACCAAAGCTTCCCTCTTGATGGCATTAAATCATCTTTTAGCACCATGCTCCACAAGATTATCGTTTGCCCATAACAGATCTGTATTTCCCGAGCATTCACTTTCCAATTAAGTGAACACTTAAGGTTTAACTGGAAATACAGAAAGCTTTTTTTTTTTCCTTTTCATTTTTTTTATGGCAATTCTTAGTTTAATTTCTAACCTAATTTGGATGTACCAAGATTTGAACTAGATGATCTTTATAATGTGATGCAGCTTTAGAGCAGTCGATTTAATTAATTTGTGTTGCTCATTATATCAAATCGAACATGATGAACAAATGCTTGTCGTTAGAAGAGAACAATAACACTCATGATTCGATTTACATTCTGTCTCAGTTATTTGTGGTCAGCCTGGAGAAGTTCTATGCAGAGGCCGATAAGGATTACTGGAAGTCAATTGTAGAGCTCGTTCCCAATGAAGTGCCCACCATAGAGAAGAGAGGGAAGAAGGATCAGGACAAGAAGCCTTCAGTTGTGGTCGTCAAAGGCCCAAAACCCGGGAAGCCCACCGACCTGTCCAGGATGAGGCAGTTACTTGCGAAGCTGAAGCACAATACACCAGCCCACCTCAAGCATTCTCCACCACCACCAGCAGCTTCCCCAGAGGAGGCTAAACCTGAACCCTCAAAAGCTGCAGCTATAGTTGCCCAACCCAAGGAGGTGGTTGCTGCTGCTTGATATGCTTATGAGAAAAGACGAATATGACACAAAGGATTTTACCTTATTTTAAATATATATTTGCTAAGGCTATGTCAAAAATAATTGAAAACTCAGATTGGATAATGGGATTGGACTTTCATATCGGGATATTTATAGGAATGCTAACTGCATAAACTTTCATTTTTCTCATTTTTGATATATAAAAAAAAACATGTCATAGTTGCATTGACTTTTACCCATCAAGAGTTTTTTTGTCATTCACTATCAAAACAGAGTAAATTGAGGGAATTTAAAAGCTTCGGTGGAATTAGGTGAGGGAATTTAAATGTTGGTATAGCTAAGTGAATGAAAAAGTGGATTTCCCAAATTATATGAACATGTCAAATGTAAAGCAATCATCAAAAGAGCATCCTTCGAATTGTGATCAATAATAGGTGAAAAACCAAACAAATGCCCAAACGGTTTTTACAACAAGTGTACACAATTCAGTACGTAGAAAAACAGCACGACGACTAACCCTAACAATACAAAAGCCGCCCATCGATAAACATAATCTAGCTTAAACATTTACATTAATCATGTCAGTTCAGTTCTCTCTCAAATGTCATTCTTTCAGATTCACCGCTGGTAAATGATCCAAGAGTAATATTTATATATATAAGGTGGATTAGAAATGTAGTTTCAATCTCATCTCACGATGCCATAAGCTGTTACCTGCCAAGCATGCTAGCAGGAGACTTGCAGCCAGCCCTCTCAGTGTCCTCTACTTCGCTCCCATCAAGACAGAAGCCGTTGTTGACACTCACTTCAGAACTCGCGTTACTGCTGGTTGCGAGGGGTGAGTCTGAAACACTTATTGTTCTGCTTCGTGCAGGTCCCGATCTCACGCTATACATGGACGATGCAGGGATATTTGTCATCAATGGCCTCAGATTGCCTGGGATAGTTCTCCTTATATCCTGTTCAAGAAGGAACCAAATCATAAAACTTGTGGCCTCATCATCTATTACTAATATCATTCTCTGTGAACCTAGATGTAGGAAATAAGTAGACTATACATACATTATAATGGGATAATCTCATTCAACTGTCCCTAAATATGCACCATTCTCAACTAAGTACCCCTAAATTTAACAAACAAAAGATTGATGGGATTAAGGGGTTGTCAAAAACTTTTTAAACTTGGGGATAATTGATTGAGAAAGGTGCATAATTAAGGGTAGCAGTGTGAGATTATTCCTTGTTAGTTTAGCCAAATATGAAGGAAATGATGGACATATATACATTCAAAAAGAAGAAAAAAGGTGGCGAGGGACAAATGACACAATATAATTGCAGGCAAATGTGAAGGAAATGAGGAAGGACATCTTCTTCTGCTTCGGTAAAATAAAATATTAAGAGATGCATACCATATGACGGATAGCCATATCCAAAGATTTCTTGGAGAGTGTTCTTCCGAAGCCCGTGCTGTCTGGTGAGGAAGACTTGGCAGATAGATTACCATGAGGAGAATGTTTGTCATCTTGCTTGGGCGGTACTAGCTTCCGCATATTTATCACCCTTTCAACCATTTTGGTTCCATATAACACAGGGCTCACATTGTCATTAGCTTTTGAATGCCAACGACTGATGGCAGGAACAGAGCTACCACTGGAATTCAACATGCCATTTGGGGGCCGTCCTCGTGATGGAGAGCATGATTGTCGCCTTGGTCTTGCAGTGGGACCTGGCTCAACAGAAGAAGAACGAGGACTGGGCCCACCGGGCCTACCCCTTGAGGCAGAAAGTGGTCTCTCAGATGCTGATGTCCTTAAGTTTGGTGGGGTGTCAAGTGAGAAACCAGGCATCTCTGAGGGGTTCCATGTTCTGGCTTTTGGTGTTGGAGAAGTGCCACGAGATGGCACTGGGTTCCTTGATGTTGTGGGAGCTGGCTTAGGAGCTGAAGAAGATTTAGCTGAGGGACCAGTTATACTGGGTGCACTTAATGGTGTGGATGCCCGGCGAGTTGGTGTTGCTGCTCTTGATGTGGGTTTGGGTGGAGGTACAGAGGGCCTACCAGTTGGTGTTGAAGATCTTGCTGTAGACCTTGATAAAGGTGTAGATGACCTAGAGGGGGCAGTGGGCTTAGAACCAGCAGCAGGAGCAGCAGCGAGCCTAGTTGTAGATGCTGTGGCCTTAGTTCCAGAAGGCGTGGGCTTAGTTGCAGAAGCTGTAGACTTAGTTGCAGATGATGCGGGTCTAGTTACAGATCCTGTGGGTCTAGTTGTGGATGAAGTGGGTCTATTTGAAGGCACGGTGGATCTGGTTGAAGTTAAGGTAGCCCGAGAAGTAGGTGTTGAAGGCCTTGAAGGCTTAGGAGCTGCATTCAATGTAGGACGTCCGGTTGGAGTTGCAGGTCTTGATCCAGGGCCTCCAGATGATGAGGGCCTGCGAAGCCCTGCACTTGAAGTGTTCAACCCAGGGGAGGAAGCTGGTTGTCTAGACGCTAAGCTGTTCCTTGCTGCAGGCTCTGGTTGTGGGTTTGCTAACTGTAAACACAACCAAAATGTACAAGGAATTGATGGTTATTCCTTATATGAATGACATGCTAAACTATGATGCTGAATAAAGTTAGCCTTTCTGAGGAAGTATCATTTCATTAGAAGGATACCAACATATCAGATCCTTTGAAATTTATAAGCCTCTTTTTTAATCATTTCAAACATGTGTTAATCCCACAATAACCTAGTTAACATATGATATACAGGACTACAGTTCTCCCAAAACCCATGACTGTGAATGTTTCATTCTGATGAGTCCTCAATTGTAGCAGGTACATCACCAAGAAATTATAATTTGAAATGTGTCATGTAAAGTAAAAGTTAAGACAATCTTACTCTAGATTTGAGAGCAGTTGGACGAGCCTTTGGAGTGCCAATCTGATTCGTAATGGTCTTCTGTGATTCCAACTCCAAAGAAGGAAAAAGTGGAGTACCGGGAGGGGTTAGAAGCCTGAAAAGGAAGAAGACCTCCTTGATATCAGTTTTTTCCAAGACAACCAACTTAATGCAAAATATAGCATGCATTATACATACATAGAAAAACTTGTACGCAAATGAGTAGCCCCACCAAACACATAGTGATGACAAAGATTTGGATGATTGTTTTAGTGACTGAGAAACTAATCTAAACTTAGTAAATGATCAAGAAACTTCAGATATGGTGCTTTATTCTTTTGGAAAGTCAAAGGGGTGGTAATATTTCATATTTTCCTCCCCAGACAAAGCATTTTGATAGTAATATAATTATTCAAATTCAACTTGAAACAAAATATGATTCTTCATTAAGTAGGAAAACCGAGACGTAAAACATACAAGAACCACCCATACAAGTTCATTTTAATCATCCCACACTTGGGCAGCTTATAATTTTTTAAAACATGAGTGGCGTTCCCACTTCCGTCAATTGGGCATGCCCTCCTTAGTAACCAGGAAATTACATGCATGCCAATGCTAAACTAGCAGAAAGCCACAAATGAGAGTCCAGACTAGACCCGTGCTCCTACTTTCATTTCTAAAGATCTCTCAGTGATCTAATGTGAACTACAACTCCAAATGATACAAAGAACAAACTCTACAGTCACAATTTATAAGTAAATAGTCATTAAAAGATAATGAAACATTTGAAAGATGAGAGATGCAACCACATTACCATTCATAATCATTTTTATCACTTTCAGAACTGAGGAAATCATCAGCACCAGTTTTTCGTGCTGGAGTAGCTGATGTGATATTGAAAATCGGTGAAGTACCAGGCTTTGATTCTGCAATGGACCGAACACCATAACAACAATCAGGACCTGGGCCGAAACCCGTAAAGAAAACAACATACTTAACTAGAAACATATGATGATCTAAAATTGGTAGCTGTTTGAAGCAATTTTGAGGTCTGTTCATCAGTTTTAAAATCTATTTTTGCAATTAAATTTAAGCTCAATACACTAAGAATCACTTTAAACAGTGAACAAATAGTGTCTAGAGAACGGAAAAAAAAGGCATAATTTCTTTTTTCACCTAAAGGAGCATCAAACTCTTCCGAGCTATTCAGGAGAAGATCATTCCGTTCTTTCTCGCGCTTCCGCATCTCCAGAAACAACGCAAGATCTTCTTCCTTCTCCTTCATCATCGAAGCCCTCAGCTGCTGTCTCTGCTTCACCACAGAAGCTTGCATTTGCGACTCCTGTGAAGCCCTAAAACTCCGATTCATCGCAAAACTCCCAAAAAAAAAAAAACAAACTCCCAAAACACAAAAACGTTGAAGCAATTGCAGGATAGAACCCCCAATTGAAACCCTAACTCAGCTCAACCTTCACGTTCCAGCAAGAACAATTCCAATTTCTACTTGCCCCAAACGCTACGCTACTGCGGAAGCCCAAACCCAGCAAGGCTCGTAGATCCGAATTCGAGCTCCAGAGCACAAATCAGCATATAGAGAACAAGCATTTCGCAACCAATTTCTTCAAATCAGCACAAATTTTTCCAGAACTAAAAAAAAAAAAGGAGTGGTGGGCCTCAGCTCGAACAAAGCGTCGTTGTTGGAAGACAAGGACAGCTCTTAAGAAGAGAGTGAGCTCGAACTCTCCGCCATTGTTGCAGAAGGAAGCTGAAGCACAAGGTGTAGAGGAAATGTAGAGAGAACCGTGGAGGAGAGTGAGGATCGATGGAGAGATTAGGACTGGGACAGTAGAGAGAGAAGGGAGTGGCAATGATGTAAATTAGGTGGGATTAGGTGTGCGAAATGGGGAAAATAGATCTAAGCACTTTGTCGGATATATCGTGTGTGACAGAACAACTTTACAGCTTCAATCGCTTAAAGCCTACGTTTGAAGCATCTGTTTTTGGATATGTGGATAATCCCGATAATACCCCCTATATTTTTCAATTTCCCTTTTGAATTTGAAAAGCGACTTTCCTGTTTTGCCCTTCGTTTGAATTCCACACTCAAAATCTTCAACCCAACAAGATCGACAGAAATGGTCTCATGTTGGAACAAAAATTCGGACAATGTGTAATGTTTGGAGAAACCGTAGAACGTTGTCCAAACCACATTTTTGTGTGTCCAATTTTTTTTTTTTTGGCCAAGTACCTAAATTGTTTATTTGGGGCGCGATTATTATTTTTTGGATTAAAACGTATTTTGTTGGGTGTCAAGTATCTGTGCCCTCAAAATAAAAAGGTTAAGGTTCATTGTAGAAAAATAAATCACTATAAAGGTGAAGTGCGGTGGTTTTATCGAATGATTTTTTTGAGCATAATAAAATACAAATTAAAAATTAAAGAATAGTTGTTGAATTGTATGTACAAGAAATAAAATGTGCATATATTAGTCAATTGAAGACTAAAATCTTAGATAATCAAATTGTTTGTAAATTTTTAGTATGATCCAATAATGTTTAGTCCAGTCACATGTACGGCAGAACTAAGGCCTATTATTTTAACGGATTTTATCGTTTTAAAAATATATATAAGGTGTTAATATTATGTTTAGATTAAATAAAATAAATAATTTTTTTAATTAGCAAGAAATTTTTGTTCAGATGGATAATTTTGAAATCACTGACCGTACAAATCTTTGTCTGACTAACAAAATTTATACTTTTAAAAAATTTCGTATGCTTGTGAAAAGCCAAACTTTTATTTGGTAAATACATGAATCGTTGTTAGCCTATTTTTTTGCCAGTTCATTGAAGCTCACATAGACCTACACCCAAATCAGCTCAATAGGCAATTGATCAGATTTAGGGTTGGGTCAAAACGTGTTGCCAAAACCCCAAGTCCTCCGATGAACAAGTGTTGACGATCATGGAGAAGTCGAAAATGGCGAGAAGCGAGGCTAGCAGTAGCAACACCGGCGCCGGCGGCGTCTCCAACAGAGGTCAAAGCATGGTGGAGGATTGCGGCCGGCGAAGAAGCACTTGTGGCTATTGCAGATCCGCTAGTCGCAGTAGCATATCTCACGGTCAGTTCTCTGAATTCTTTGATTTGGGTTATGTTTGATCGGTTACTGATCGGATTGTATTTGCTTTTATGTGATTGATTTTTGTTTGCGTTACCAAAATTCTTGCCTTTCTCTGGTGTTGTTTGCTTGAATTTTAGTACTTTTACACTTCCCTAAGGACCTTGCTCTATTTTTATAGGAAGATTGTAAATTGTGTGTTTTGTTAGAGTGATGATTGGTGCTAAATGTTGCACAAATGGATGTGTTTGAGTCTTGTGTTGTACCAGCTTTTTCATCGTTTGGTCCCCACACTAAGAACATTACTCATGAGGATGCCAATTGAAGCTAGAAACAGAAATCAGTATTTAATTTGAGATGGTTTTGAGGGTTTTGGTAGTGATATGCAAAAAAAAAAAAAAACACCAAAAAACTTTGGTAGGGTATCGGTTAATGGTTATTTGTGTTTGCATAAGGGAACCATGTTAGTCAAAGTGCATTCTTAGGGAAAAGATCAGCTGCACTCCAAAACTTCATTGGGTATCTGAAGTGTATTTTTCGTAATTATGAAGAATAATATTAGTTTTAAGATTATAGTCAAATCATAGCATAAAACCAAGTTTCAAAGTGAAACTAGTGACCTTGTTAGCTCATATATAAACTAGTAGGCCAAAGAAAGCCAAGTTTGTTCCAAATAGTTTTGTGATGCGAAGTATTTTAAGATATACCATATGTGGAGATAGAGATACATATTCAACCTCAACAAACTCAAGTTATTAAGTTAGGCATGTGTCTGTTATTAATGTGAAGGTTCTGGTTCCATCTTGTAAATCAGGCCATTAGCTTGTTGGTTACACTAGATTGCTTTCATCTTTTTTGTGCAGCCAGTTAGTTGTATACTATTATTCATGCTTCTTTTTCTTTCTTGTGCCTTGTTTTTGCAGGCTTGTGGGCACATAGCATTACAGTTGATGATTACCAAGGTTGGTGCACTTAGCTTCTTGATGTGTAATATAAAAGCAACACTTATTATTATTTTGACATTCATAGTCCACAAAGAGTGACCACTTGCTGTACTTCATTCCTTTCCGGTACTAGCTGGTGTATTCTGATGTCATAAGTGTCATCTGATCCTTGTTCTCACAGTTATCATTATATGTTGAGACATTGCTGCCACAATATTGTGTCTGGGTATTTGTATGTAATGCAATTCCCTCCTGACCTGTCAATAAGTATCCCTGCCTGTGCATTTGATGGTTTCATTCTGTTTGGTATTCTATGTTCCATTGTCATGATTTTGGTATCTCGTTATTTAAATGTTTCATCACCTTGGTTACCATTTACATTCAATTGAGACATCTTTTTCTATTGCACCTTTGATAGATCTCCTTGACCGTGGCTGGAGAAGGTCTGGGTGTTTCCTCTACAAACCTGAGATGGAAAAGACATGCTGTCCTGCATATACTATTCGTCTAAGAGCTGGTGATTTTGTTCCTTCAAAGGAGCAACTTAGAGTGTCTAGACGAATCCAAAGGTGATTTTTTTATATGTCCTTTCCCTTAGTTTCTGGATGACATAATTAGTATGTAATTATGCAAATATACATGTATACTCATTCCCTCTGTATTTGATGTCATCTTTTCCACTTTTCTTTGCTCCAAGACACGTGTTTAAATGTTCGTTATCATGGTTAAAATTCAAAAGTTGAGCTATCATTGCATTAATATTTTTATTATTAAAAATGTTCTTATAGTAAATGAAACTAAGTTGTTCTGGGGATTGAAATAGCCTTTATATTCTTGCGGTTATTGTACAATCATTTTTACTGATTAGTTTATTGGAACATTATGGTACTTGGTGCTTGGGAACTAAGTATGCTTATGCTAATAGCTCATAGATTGCAAACTGACTGGTCTGCTCCCTTCATTATACCCACGTCAACTTGTTTGATGCCCAGATTATTATCTTCTTTTACTGGATATGGATTTATGAAATACCTGAATTGAGACCCCATTGGTTTGTGATCTATCCATAGGTTCTTAGAGGGCACATTGGATGTCAAAAACTCAGTTGATCTTGTAGAGGATCCGAAAACAAAACTTGATGCATGCAATTCTACTGGTCACGGCATTTCAAACCCTGCAGCAAATGAATCTCTGCCCAGTAACAATGAAGAGAAGAAGAAAGACCAGATCATGCATCACTTGTCGGAGCAGATTGACAATCTGATTCATACACTCACTCAAAGTGGAGAATTCCCTTCTGATGCCCAGTTACCAAAAGCATCCGTCAAAAAAGTCTCACAAGCAAAAAAGAAGTCACTAGCTGAAGGGCCAGGAGATCTCTTGTACACCAGCAGTGTCGCGTTCCAGATATCTGCCGCTTTGAGGTGCAGGTTATCAGTTTCAGCCCCATCTCCTAATATTATTGCAGAAAAACTAGCAAGTTCATTGCCTCAATTGACAGGAACTTCTGGCATGTCAATTAAGGCTTGCAATGGACACATCAATTTCTATTCAACTATAAATCAAGATAAGATCAATGAAGATGCTCCAGTTGTTACTAAAGATTCTGCTACAGGGTCTACAAAAAGGTGTTCATTACAAAACTGCTCTGGAAATTCTAAAAGAAAAAAACAAAGGCTTGAGATCCTTTTGAAAAAGGCAAGTTTTGACCCAGAAGAATTTGCCTTGTATAGAAAGTATCAGATTAAAGTGCATAATGATGCACCGGATAGTGTCAAAGAGTCTTCATACAGAAGGTTTTTAGTTGACACTCCTCTAGTATTCGTCCCACCAACAGAAGATGGGACAGTTCCAAGTTGTGGTTTTGGCTCTTTTCATCAGCAATATGTGCTCGATGGCCGGCTAATTGCAGTTGGTGTTGTGGATATCCTTCCTAAATGTCTCTCTAGCAAGTATTTATTCTGGGATCCAGACTTAGCTTCTTTATCCTTGGGCAAGTATTCGGCTTTACAAGAAATAGGTTGGGTTAAAGAGAACCAAACCCATTGCCCTAGTCTTCAGTATTATTATCTTGGCTATTACATTCACTCCTGCAACAAGATGAGATATAAAGCTGCATACCGCCCCTCTGAGCTACTCTGTCCTCTTCGTTATCAGTAAGTTTCATCCCTAACTAACTATTTTTGTAGGGATA